>UCOJ01001435.1:0-30444 GCA_900474305.1 Cecidostiba fungosa
CGCATACATATACTGTATACCTATAATATATGAAAGAAATCATATGTGTGTAGCGGAAACGACGAGCGGCGAAGGGGGGGGGCAGTATCAATTGATTCTTGATTGTATACACATCGCGTGAATCGCGTCATAGAATTTGCGAAGAAATGAGAATTTGAATTCAAGATAAAAAACAAATGACTACTAAAAACAGTATGTTCTATTTATTGAATAATTCGTTTGTTCACAATGATTCTTACTTAAAGCAATATCTGTTTAAATATTTGAATATTTTACTGAGACAATCATAAGTTAGGTTATTGTCTTATAGTCCAAAATAACACGTGTATTAGAACTAGAACTTTAACGCACCTGTCGTTTGAAATAAAGATTTTAATTTATAATATAAAGAAAATTGTTTATTTCATTAGGTCAGTGAAACATTAAAAATTAAAAATGTCGAAAATATTCACGCCAGTGAACCAAATAAGGTTAACCAATGTTGCTGTAGTTCGTATGAAAAAAGCTGGTAAAAGATTTGAAATCGCCTGTTACAGAAATAAAGTAATTTCTTGGCGTAATAAACTGTAAGTTATTATTAATTAAATTTATTTTTATAAAAATTTAGTAGGATAAAATTAGAGTATGCCTGTTATATGTTATATTGAACAGCAATATAAGTACAATTATATCGTTCTAGGACTCACTTTTTACAATGTTATCTCTTTAAAATATATATCATTAAACTTTTTTTAGGAATTATCCTTCTGTATTAAGTGTTTTATCATTGTAAAACTTGCGTTTCTAGTATTATGTAATATAATAAGTAGATTTCTTACAAAATATAACAATCATTTTAATATATTTAAAAAAATTTAAACAAATTAGACTAAAGTACTGTTAAATGTTATAAAGCTCTTTGAACAGTTTTTATTAATGCTAATATAATTATGATTTCAGAGAAAAAGACATTGATGAAGTACTGCAAACACATACAGTTTTCATGAATGTATCAAAAGGACAAGTAGCCAAGAAAGAAGATCTTATCAAAGCTTTTGGTAAAGATGATCAAACAGAAATTTGCAAAGAAATTTTGGAAAAAGGTGAACTACAAGTTTCGGACAAAGAAAGGCATTCAGCTTTGGATTCTATGTTTAAAGACATAGCTACAACAGTTGCTGACAAATGTGTCAACCCAGAAAGCAAACGTCCTTACTCTGTATCACTCATAGAAAAAGCAATGAAGGATATTCATTTCTCAGTGAAACCAAATCGGAATGCAAAACAGCAAGCATTAGAAGTAATAACACAGTTGAAAACAGTTATGCCGTTGGAGAGAGCACAGATGAGGTTGAGAGTTTTAGTTTCCGGTAAAGAAGCTAGGAAACTGAGGGAGAAAATTGTGAAATTAACAACAAAAGTAGAATCTGAAGACTGGAACAGTGGCTCATTAGATTTAGTTTGCTTGATAGATCCGGGTCACTATCGTGAAATTGATGAGTTGGTAAGGGCTGAAACAAAAGGATCTGGGGTCTTAGAACTGTTGAATTTGAAAGAAATCACAGAGGGAGAAGAGGTTTTGGAGTAGTGTTATTCAAAAGTTACAGTTTATCTTAAATTAATAATTTATCTAGTTCAAATTTATTAGTATATTGATGATGTTGATAGACCCTAGATTTGCTAACTTGATTCATTTTTTTGTACAAGCTATTTAATTTTTCATTAGAAATCAGAGAAGAATAGCAATGTATGACTTATTATTTTGTAAAAAACATAACTTATTGTCGGTTACCAGTATTGATGGTTTGAAAAATTTATGAATACTGTAACTTAATATTTTATTCATATATTTTTATAAATGCTATTTACATTAATATAACATTTGTTCACAGATAAAATATACATTTGTTAATTTGTAAGTTGTCATTTAATAAATAAATATTGTGTACATATTTATACATAACAAGGTGAATTGAGAATCTTTTTGCAACTTCTATATACAAACAAGTCTGACGTGCGGTTAAATCAGTTTGTAAAAAGGCAATGACTAATCTGCGTCCTTTAATGCTTCATTGTACCATTATTATATTCACCATTGAGCAGTTTGAGAATTATTTGATTACGTTAGTATATAAAAAACAATGAAATGAATCATTTAAATACAATGAGTCTTAAAAGAGCTCTCATCCCAATAAATTATTTTTCCTTTGAGACTTCTGCTCGAGGTATGTAAATATTTTCTGTGCGCTTATCACATTTGGCAGCAATGCGAGATGTAGTTAACAAGAAGTCTGACAGTCGTTTTAAATATGTTTGCGCTGCTTTATCTAAAGCTCCATTAGTGACCAAGGGTACTATACTGTGCTCTGCTCTTTTGCATATAGTTCTGGCAACATGCAGCGATGCACATGCTTTACCTCCACCCTAAATTAAATATATTTTTAAGTTCTCGTACATCCAAATATAAATAACAGAGTGAAAGCATCTTTAACATTGAAATAAAAAATGTAGTTACCGGTATGATATAATCTTCAGGAGGTGGTAACTGTTTTGAGTATTCTGTAATCCATTCTTCGAGATCTTTTGTGTGTCTATCCTCAAACGATTTGGCCTTCCCAGGTGTGGATCTGAGTATAGCATGGTGCAAGTCAAAGAGAATCATTTGAACTCTCTTGAGCTTGTCAACGTACGGGTGTTCTTCTTTGCTATCATTTGCGAATTCTCTGGCTAGTCCTATATAAGAGGTCAGTTCATCTGTAGCGCCCAAAGCATGGTGAACCCTATCGTCCTTAACTTTGGACTCCAAGTCCGCCAATCTAGACACTACAGGAGTTTCGGCTACATTGGACGAATCACTAGAGCTGAAAATTTGAATGAAAAGTATCAATCAATCAACTGAAACTTGGTGAGCCAGTCACAAGCCAAGAAAGCACTTAAAAAATCTGAAAGGCAACTAATCAGATCTTCAACTTTTGACAGAAAAAAATTCAAGCAAAAGCAGAGTACACAGAGAAACAGGAATAGGAGGTTAAGTATAAGAAAACACGTGTTGAAAAACTTGCCTGCTTCTGAGAGTCGCCTGAGCGCTGGCTTTATATATGAGCAAGGATCTTCTCCAGGCGCTTCTCGCCAATTCCATCTCTGCAACACAAGTTCACTTAAAAGTTTTCGCCTGCTACTTATGACCCGCACGAGAAAACACTCACCATTCGTTTGCAAACTGCGCGATTCGGTGCCGCTGAACCTTTCGCCTCTCCGAGGGTCGAGATAATTACAGCTTTGTATCCTGTGATACGTACTTGCACTAATACGTAACGTAAATACACTGTACTTATCTGCGATAAGGTGCGATAATACTAAGGCACTCACCCTCGCAATCCGACACTCCGAGTATATGCTAATGAACAGAGCGAGTTTGATAAGACAGCGCTGCTATCGCTTTTTTTTAGTGTGTTTTGGCCCTCTGATTCGTCGATTTGGGAGTTGTGCTGCCCCCTTATCACATTTTGGTTATCAACTTGTGCTGCACATATACGCATGCGCAACTGATGCTGTGAATGAAAGAGGCGCCGAGCTTTGAATTCTATGCATTTTTAGTTTTTGATCGACTGGAGCTGTGAGATCAAATTTTCATGTTTATCGATATCAATATTGCCATTGGTTAGCCATTATTAGGTTCAAAGAGAAGGTCAACGATTTAATAGAAATTGAATCAAGGTTTTTGGGATTTGTAATAAAAAATGGAACAGCTTTGATTTAAGAAAAAATACCTACGAATGAAGGCGCTGCGTAGTTGATCGCTCCATTTATATTGCTTTGTGGTAAGGATAATTTCATCATAGAATAGGTGTATATAAAACGGTAAATTCCGATGATGCGTCAACATGTAAACAATTTCGTTGAATTAGCTCACGCAGTGCAATAAAAGTATACACAGTCGCAAGATGTAGATAATCTATTTATTCGCTCGCTGATAGCGTCGGAGATCTTATTTGTTCTGATAACAGCTTTTTATGGGATGAATCATTCATTAATTTCTTTTCTTTCTTTTTCGGCAAAGGTAAAGAATAAAAAAGAACAAATGACGAATCAGTGACACAATAATTATTGAATTAACCGTTCACCTCATAAATAATCATGCTCCCCTTGCGTCAGATGAATAAAATCACAGCAGTGACGAGTATATAAATCGTTATTTAAAAAGTAAAGTGAGCGAATCGATTAACTGCACAAAGCAAAAAAAGAAAAAAATTGTAAGTCGAGCGCGGGTGCGGCCTTTTACTCAAGCCGCGAGATGTCGCAAGTAACCGGATCCCCGAATCCACCCTCCACCCGCATATATGAAGCCGTACATATACCGCGTGTCTCCGAAATCCCCGCGGCCACAACAAGCCGAAATAATCCATCCCTATCGGCTTATCCCGGCTGCAATCGAGGTCGGATTCACACGCTTACTCGATCCAATCTCTCCAACAATCGATCGTATAGGATGAACTGTCCCTGTCTATCTTGATTTTCGAGATCGGAGCTAGCTCGTGATCGCCGGGGAGACACCCGGTACACCGTCAACACACATCAACGCCGGCTGCGCGCGAGTAGGTAACGCAGGGGCGACTCTCTTCCTCTATATACCTATACTCTTTACTATACAGTTCAGTTCGGTCCTCAGCACAGCAGCAGTCGCACAAAGAAGAAGACGTGCGAGTTGTAGGTGGCCATAAAACGCGCGTGCCAGTGCATCTCCTGTGAGGAACAGAAAGCGCGACGGTTTATAATACAAGAAAAAGAGAGAGAGAGAGAAGGAACGAGCGCAGGCGGCGGTAGTATAGCGCATCAGCCCCTATATACAGCCCGTAAATATACACCCAACAACGGCGGCGAAGCCGAGTAGGAGAGAGAGAGAGAGCGAGCGAGTCAGAGCAGATGTGCAGGCCGTGAGCTGGCGGCGGTGCAGTCGTCGAGCGAGTAGAAGGAAGGAAGGAAGGAAGAAGAAACAAGACTGCGAACCCTGCGTTCGCTCCCTCGTGTTGCAGCTTTGCTTCGGCTCTCGTATATTATAGCTACGAGAGAGAGAGGAAGAGAGAGAGTTACTCGTCCGAGTGATCGCGTGTGTATATGTGCGGGAGCGCGCGCGCGTCAAACTACTCGCGTCGTGTGTGCCGCCACCGCTGCTCTGGACACACATACTCGCAGCAGCAGCAGCAGCAGGCGGTGTTGCGGCGGCAGCGCCTCGTCGTCGTCGTACGTAAAGATCAGTACCTAGCGGCAGCTAATACCTACGCTGCTCCAGCGACGACAATCCGGAGCAGCTGCAGTAGCAGCAGCAGCAGCAGCAACGGAATAATAGTGCGCGGAGTGTGCAGTGGTGCAGCGAGTGACAAGATCAGGACGAGCTGGGAGTAGTCGTCTTTGTCGGTTACGTTCGTTTATATATGTCCGACTATCGCAAGTCCTGTCCGAATCTCGCGTGCTTTCATGGGATCGGTGAGATATTCTGCCGTGCAGCCACCACCGCGTCAGCAGTCAGCTCGTCATCTTCGTCTGCCAGCAACCAAGCCAGGACGTCCAAGTGTTTGAGAGCATAGCACTCGCTCTCCGTTGCCGCAAACATGAAGTGAGTATATATTTTATACTTGGCTTTTTTAAATATTTTCAACGACGAGGCTCCTCCTTTTCCTTCTCTTTCTCCCTACACTGTGTGTGTGTGTGTGTGTAACGATGGAGTCGCGGCGCTGATGATGCACCGGGCTCTCCCATCTCTCTCTCCTTTTCCTTTCGATCCGCGGAGTTATAACACACGAGATATACCTATGCGACCCGGCTCTCGACGGGGTAAATAAACAAAGGGGCTGGTTCTCGGAATCATCGATCGAGCGAGTCCCCGCTTTCCTAACCTAAATTCACCGTGTCATCGGTGTGTGCATCGGCTCAGCTTTTTCCAGCTATAACTGCCGCGTATATTATAGGAAGTTTGCTATAAGCGCATCGGGGGAAGAAAAAAATCATCGTTATTATACAGAGCAGCACAGCACATGAACCTCAAAGTCGTGAGAGAGCTGTTGGCGAGAGCGCGCGCACAAGAGGCGGCGGCCCGCTTCTCTCTTTCTCTCCGTCCTTCTTGCCCCCGTGTTCGCTCCTTCGCGTATATAGTACTATACTCCATACGTATAGCCAGCATATACCCACTTTTCCTTTCTCTCTCTTTCTCACTCGCTTGCTCCCTCCGTGTTTTCTCTCTCGACTGCCGTTGTATACGCGCTCTCTCTCTCTCTCTCTCTCGGCCATTGTTCGACGCTCGTCTTCTTTCTCTGTGTCGTCGCCGTATACACACACATATACTCCTGTGCGCAGGCTGTATATATACATACCTACTCCTCTTTTGCATTCCTCGGTTACTGTGCTGCCGTCGCTACTGCTTTTAATTATTGGATCGCGAGAATAATGACGACGACGACGACGACGACGACGCGCGGAAAAGGAGCGACGGCTTGAGGTGATTGGCCGGGAAAGAGAGAGACGAACGGACGGACTCTGACAGAGGAAGGAGTTGTCAGAATGTGTGCACTGTCAAACGTCCTCCTCGTCGGCACACACCTCGTCTTTCTCTCTACCTCGTTTTTTCCTCAGGGCTATGATGACTCTACCCCGTGGAAGCTTCCGTTTCCTCTCCTGGCGCGTTTTCATTTCCCGTGTTCTCTCTCGTTTTTTGCCATAGTCTCTTTTTCTCTCTGCAGAAGCAGTGAGCAGCCACCCACTCTTCCTTTCTTCTCTCGGCGGCGACGACGTGGGCGCCCGCGTAATGTATGTCTTGGGGTCCGCCGCGACACGGAAAACCCGAGAGAAAGACAGAGAGAATTGTCGGCGATGCTCGACTTTTTATATCACTGTGTCTGCTGCGTAGACTCGGCGTGCGCGAAATGCCTTGTTTTCCTGCCCTTTTTCACTCTTCTCTTCTTTCTTGCGCGCGCAAGAGAGAATCAGCTCGTTCCTTTTTGACGAGGCTATTCTCGGTCACAGTCATCGCAGCCACTGCTCTGTCTCTCTCTCTCTCTTCGTCCTTTTTTTAAAGCTCTTTACGCTCTCGGCTCTTTACGTCCATCTGTCCCTAAGCAGCTCTCGCTGATGCAGACTATAATAATCCTGGTATCCTTTAGGTTTTCGAGTTTTTTTTTGAGAATTCTTCATGAATCAACTACTGTCCTCGTGAATTTTCACGACCTACTGATGCTGAGCGACGTGATTTTACATTGCTCGCATGCATAATTAAGTGGCGGCTGAGTGGTCTGTTATTAAACAATTAGACCGATTGACGCTGCGGTTAAACGCACGCGCTCAACAATGTATGTGTGATGATGCAGTCTCGATTAAGATCGTTTCGTAAAACGCATCGATCGGATTAATTAACACGAACGACACTACGCGGTGGGAATTAAACGAGGCGTTATTATTATACGACAAAAAGATATAATAACGCCTATTGCGGCTGACTATTTTTACATTTGAATAATGAAGTTAAGTCACAGGCCTGCATATAGTTTCAATTCTCTCGACGAACTTGTTTATGGCCCATAAAACTTTTCTTGCCTTTGTTTTACACCAACTAGTATAAGGCAGCTCGAACAATCGCTTGAATCACGGCAAAAAAATCGACACCAGTTTGCCAACACTAATTAACAACATTTTTTTTTTCATTAGAAAAACGAGCGTTTCATCATTTTACAACTAAATCACGATGAGTCTATACTTCCAAGTACGAACGAAAACTTCGTCAACAATCTTCATGCCAAAAGAATAACAATATATCTCCAAGAGTATACGTACAGCAAGCTCACCTACAACCTCAAGCTAAAAAAAAGCTTCGCTCCAGATTCACGAAAACCACGAGAAGAGGTTCTTCAAGTCAGAGAGAGAGAAAAAAACTCATTACTCTAGTCGCCGCAGCACGAACTTCTCTAGAAAAATTCGCGCCGTCGAGCAGCTGCGCTTTTTCGGTCGAAAAGCCGAGAGCGCTCGCGTCATTGTTTATACACAGACGAAACGCAGCTATACATATAATGCCTTCGACTTTTCCAGGCCGGGTAGGTATATAAACAATTCACGGCGCTTTATTTAAAACCGGCCGGCGCCGCGCGCGCGCGCGCGCGATTGCCCGACGACCCAATTCCCGTTTAAACGTCCCGATTCCTCGAGCTGCAGAGGATCATTGTATCCGCGCGCGAGCAGCTCTTTTATAAATATAGTGTATATATATACCGCAGATTGAAGACTTCATTAGATTGGCCCAGTTATTAGTCGTTTTGCCTTGCATATAATGCAGCAGCTGACTCTCAGAGCGGTGGTTATTAATCATCGTCGATAAGCCGAGGAGATTGAGTTCTCTTCATTTTCTGGCTAATACAGATGACGTCGCCACGTGCCGGATGCAACGTAATCGGTATATATACCTATATTACCTGCCTGCGCCCGATGCTACGAGTGTGACTAATGCGGATATCGACTTGCGGCACTTTTACTTTAAATGACACGACGTTTCACCGGGTTTTTTCGCTTATTCGATGTTGAGCATCCGGCCGCAGAAGTGTCGTATATAGTGACGTTGCGCTGCAGTGGATTGATTTGAAACGATGACTCTACGCGAGCAGCATGCTGAGAGGTGAATCTTTGATTATTTCCTATATAGTACGGTATTTTACATCCGATTGCGAAATTGGAATGATTTTTACGTAATAATTTTTAATCGCTACGCGGCGGCGAGTATCGATACAAAAAAAAAACGCGTGTGCGACGAGTCGTGAAACGAAATGACAGATGAAAAGGAATTTGTCGGTGCGGGATTGTCTGTATATATACATAATTATAACTTCAGTCATGTAGGAATTCCGTGACTAGAGTTGCGCAGCAAATCCGTGACACGGTAGTCGTATTAGGAATCCTAAGTATCTCTTCGTTTACCGCTATAGTATTATGTGCCGTCGACACGCATTTATCCGAAAGGCTTATACATTGTATACAACATCGCAGTGAGGATTGATATAATAACTCGCGTTATGCACACTGTAAAAAAAAAACGTGTGTAATCAAGAATCCGACAAAAAATGTCCCCGACAATTTCTCTCCGCACACAATAGCAATCGCACCGGTCTGAGAAAGTCATTCCGCAGACCATCATCCTGTCCGTTCAAAGGCAAAGTCCAACAATGCCAATAATACACGGCGTCATCGACAAAGCGCTGCCGAGTAGTCTCTTCTCCACTATATACTGTCCGCCTAAAAAGCGAGTCTCCCGGAAAAAGGAGAAACGAACCAACAGACATCAGGCAAGACGACGTCCTCTATATATGCTAGCGGCGGACTCGAGAATACGTAATTCGCGAAATCGACCTACGCGAAACGAGGGCGAGAGTCGTATGTACGTGTGTGTGTGTGTTTCAGGGGAGCAAACTCTCGCACGAATTCGGGGGCAGAAAGCGCGAACGGGGGAGGCAGGATAAGAGAGAGAGAGAGAGGCGAGAGAAACGCCGCAGGGTGAGAGACTTCATGTATATATAGGTATATAATATAAGAGTCACGGCTGCACCGCCCTCCTCGAAGGGAAATGACGCGTTTTGAATTTAATCATTTTTGATTGGTCGTCGTTTGCGCAGTAGTGCCGGTGGAGGTGCTGGTGTATTGTGAATTTAAATTCGTTTGTGTGTACAAGGCCTCGGAATAGTGGGTTATAGTGTTGGCTCGAGTTATACGAGCAATTAAGCGGGCTTTTATATTGCTATGGCGTTTACGAGTCTTCTGCATTTTTCGCGTTAAAAATGTATATAATGCTTGTTTGAAAGGAAAAAAAATTCAATTACAGAGAAAAATTCCGTCAAAAAGATGCTTTCAGACTAGACAGGTATATAGTTTCTGAAATATTCAGCGTATATAATATTATTATGGGGAATTCGTTTGAGATCCTTGACGTAAAAAAAAGCTTCTGCGAAACTTTACGAAACATTAAACCTCATAGTAGACTGAGCAGCTGAGCCAAGCGAAGCGTGCTGCTGCTCCGTGCATATAATAGTGGGAGGGAAGCAGGGACGGCGTAATGAACACTGCCGCTAAATTGAATACTGATTATTTCGCCAAGTGGCCGTTCTCTCCTCTATAGTTGCTCCTTTTTTTCCACATTTCACTAATGAGCGTCGAAAGCACTGATTTTCTCTATAGTTGCTCCTTGTTTCACATTACATACTATAACGCACTGATTTTTCAAAATTCCCGCCAATTTCGTGAATTTCCACCCCCACAACCATCGACACTCGTCTCCCCTCTGAGACTACAGCGTCGTCGTCTCCCACAAGCAAAAATAAACAATGCCATGCAGCTCCCCTCCACAAGAGAGAGAGAGCCAAGGAAAGTCAATCCTCCGGCAAACCTGGGGCGCGCGCTGCTGCACGTGTCGGCGGCCTACAGGGCAATTCGAGCCATGCTACATCAGCAGCAGCACGGCTCACCTATTTAATTAGCAGCACGCGGTATCCATATGTTCTCCAGCCGCTCTCGCGTAGGTATACTATATACACATACTATCGGGTGACTCAGACTAAAGCCTTACGAGTATAGCACACGGCGTCACCTTAGCTCACCACCACCACCACCACCACAGCCCCAAGGACACTATAGTCTTTTCTCCTTCCGCGTGTTTCGCGACCACTGCGAAATTCAGTGAGCGGCGTCGTGCTCGTGCACGCGGATATGTTGGTTATATAGTGCACAGCGAGCGCGAAAGAGAGAATCTGTGCTTCCGCGTGACGAGGATATGAGGAGAGCTTCCTTGTAGGTCGAGAGCTACTCTCGAGTGTTGTGTCTGTGTGTATGTGTCTGTGTTCTTATAGCGAGAAGCTGCCGCGTGTGTTTATTGTTCGAAGGAAAGAGACGAGTTTGCGGAAAGTTCTGTGATGCAGCATTTCTCGTTGGATGTTTATCTGTTGCGCTGCGCTGGACCGACATGTTTTGACGCGCTTTTCATCGTGTGTATATTATATATTAGCTTACTCGCGCGGTGAACCGAATGCTGTTTGAGTATTGCAAAAAGTTAAAAAAGTGATATTATATAACCCCATTTCTTCTCGCTTCTTTGAATATCGTTCGTAAATCAGTATACGAAAGAGAACGTCAAGATGAAATTAACGGAGGTCAGATTTATACGCGACTGACCGATTCCTATAATGTAACGGCATCCAATATTCCGCGAAATGTTCCGTGAAAAAAAAAAAAGTTTCCTGATGCCGCTGGTATTACTCCGAAAAGTTGTGTGTCAGTTCGGCGCGTGTTTCAAACAGATGACTCTCCGTATACACACATATAGTCTCCCGGTCAACGAACCGCCTCGAAACTTTTCCGATTTCCCCCCTAATAACCAGAGGATCGATTCCTTCGAAAATGCGTGTCTACTTTACCTGAATGTTTATATTATTGCCGTGTTCGTGTATCAACAATCAAACAATCGCGACGACTTTATTAATTATACATTCGCTTATTGCGCTTAATATCCGGTACACGCTTGATAACAATGTACAATGGATAAATAGTTTGTTAATGACGGGCTTTTTCATAGAATGTGCGCTATCATCTGGTTAGCATGTCTCACGCAAGGGCAAAGCATTGCATATATGTATATATAGTTTCTTGAAAAATGCAGCAGCAGCAGCATCGCGGAGTATGACACAGTCTGGAAGTACATCATCTCTCTTCTGGCGCACGCTATTCACGAAAATTGAATTACGACATCCAATTTTCCCTTTCGCAACTTGCTTATATGTATATATATTGCGCGGGACATTATTGCTGCGCAGTTGCCGGCGCTGCTCTGTATATAGCGCGTAATTGAAGCAAAACGTCAAAGCGGGATGTTTTATCACAGATATTTGTGCTCATAGACGAGTCTGTTTCAATTCAGCGAGACTCAAGAGCCTGGAATATTATTATGTCTTTTCAAAACTATATCGTCAGCCGTCTTGAAGTAGGTACACACCCGCACGTCTTTGCGCTCGTTATCCGCTAATCATGCAGACTACATTTACATAGATCTGGATGATGCAGCGCGCATTAGCAATTCAAATTCACGCGCGTTTTTTTGTTTTTTTTTTTTTTTTTATTTAAAAAAGAAAAACTCGTCAGTTCATTCTTAGAAGAGCGACGAAAAAACTGCGGCTCATTTTCAACTTGAAGAGCTGCGGATTCGTATAAGTAGACGAAATAGGGTAAACGCTGGCTCTGTACAGTATATATAGAGCAAATGACCGGCTGAGGCCACTGAGCGTATAACGAGCTGCTCGTGTGACATTACTATTAGCTCAAACTATTTCTTAATGATTTTAAACTCAATAACGTTTTGCGGCTCTGTCGTAACGCTTATTATGTATAAGCCCAACATTATTATGTATTTCCCGAAGAAAATTCTTCGAAAATATGATGACCGTCTCTCGTCGCGTTATATATCCCGTGGACTTTCTATAACACTGTACTATACCCCCGAGAAGAGAATTCTCAGCGTTACGTAAGTCGTAATCTGTCAAAACAAGATAATTACGTTTCCCACAGAGGCAAAACGTGCCCGGCGCGTAGTAAAACAAAAAGACCTCCAAGAATATAAGGATGACCAGCATCAGCAGCGATACTTACACATTAACGACAAGCGCACTATACGTCACTCGCCATTAACTTTCTCGTTCTATTAATCAGTGCGCGCACATCTTCTCTCTCTCGCGACGTCGCTTTACTCGTCGGTGCTCTCTCGAAGGAAAATTTCGCGTCGGTTAATATACGCACATATGTATATATATATATACGCGTCAGCTTCTCTTTGAGGTAGGTATACACACACATGCACGGGCAGGTGGTTTCGCGCGTTCAAACTTTTCAGAGCATAAAGAGAGCGCGGGTAAATTAACGCGCGGCGGTCCCGGCTTTTATTATAATTATTATGTTATGCAAGTTCCGAGCGGCCGAGTTTCAGCTTACGAGAGAGTAGAGAGTCTAATGTAGGAGTTGTATATTATGGACTGTATTAGGCGAGTAGAGAGTTTATATGCGCGCGGAGGTGTCGACGGAAGATTCTGCGCGTATAACAGCTGTTTTGCCCGATGTATATCAGTAAAGAGCTATACTGTGTGTGTGTGTGTGATGCAGTAGTGCATTCCTTGATCTTTGACCTCTTGCTTGGATGCCTGAATTATACTGCGTCAGCACCGTTTTGGCTTCGCTTCGCTGAATAGCTTTGATACCGTCCGCGTGTGTTTCAAAAAGGATGGGTTCGCTGAATAAAATCCAGTAGCTTTGCGAAAAGTATAATACTATATGTATGAATCACGGTGAATAGAGGTCACTGCGTTTGGGCATTCGTTCATTGCGTATTAGCAGTGCTCTGCACTCTTATTCGACATGCTTCCCGTTCATTTATCGTGTGCGCACATTACACGGCAATGTACATCATCAACATGTAACATCACTTTGAGGTTAAGTCAGCATCGTCAATAAATCACGAAATATCGCGATTCTTTCTCGACATGGTACACATCGACGCGTAATTTCTCATCACATTGAAGAGGACAGTGAAGTTGTATGCACACAGTCAATCAACGTGCTCGACTGTAAAAAATCTCAAGCACCTTGATTCATATATAGTGAACCGTTCTTTCCGTCTATACTTGCGTGGGTGGAGAAGCTAATTTTAAAAATAGAACTCGATTGAGCGTCAATGTTGCGCGCACAATACAAAATTCGACACTTTGATTGCATCACTGCAATATAAAGTGTACATACGCAAGCAACTGCCTCTATTGAAGAGCGCGTCGATGTTCCTTTGATTGCGTGAGCGGTATATAAGCTCTATATAACTCCCGGCATACAATCGAGTTTAATCAGTCGTGAAACATGATTCTTTTGTCAAAGAGACTCGTGCCATTCATCATCAACCCTGCAAAGCCCTCAAAACGAATTGTTTCACGCTCAAAGCTCCGATTATACAGCCCCGAAAGAAGCTTCGTTATAACCGCAACGTCGATCAAAGCTGACTCGATAAAGAAAAGAAAAATGCTGTGTATATAATACTCTCCGCTATACATTCCCTTCCGGTGCAGGTGACTTTCCCGTTCCTCGAGAACGAAATATACCGTCGTCTCTCCAAAAGCGTGTATTTTCAGAAAAGCCGTTCGATATCGTAAAAGGAGCTTTCATACTCCGGCGTCTTTTCTCTCCACAACTGCGCGTCGTTTGTTCGAACGGAATGACCGAACGAGACCGAGCTTTTTGCTTTATGTAGACCAGAGAGTTTGCATCGCGAAATGCTCTCATTGAGTATACAGAGAGCTATACTACTGCAGCTGCTGTTGCTGCAAGAAAAGTGGGTTGATATTCGGATGCCGCGACGACTGCATGCGAGGGAGATGGTAAAATATGCGCGTGGATAAATAGGCTTATATATACTTGCAGACAGGCATAAAATAGCGAATGGAGGTCAAGTACTTTTCGACAGCAAAAAAAAAGGGCGGAGGTGTATCGATTCGTCGAAATGACGAAGGCAATCGTAGGTATACGTGGCGTATCGCCGACGAATCTTTAGTGGGTGCGGACGTATTCGTTATTTGCGCTGCTTTTATATATGTATTTCGACGAGAGGGAGTATTATGGGCTTCCTGACTATACTATATAGGTACACGAACACGGATATAGAGGTCAGGCTGGAATAATGATTTTCGTTTTTTAAAAAAACCTCTGCACAGTTCATTAACTTTTTCTCGCATATAAACAGAGGACAACGATATAACGTTGAAAAATGTGTCCGAACGTTTGTTTATTATCTGCTTCAGCTGATTGTCTGCCCACACTCTTCGCAGTTTCGCTTCCTCGAAGATAAGAAGCATATAAAAATACACAAGCGATAGATAAAAATAAAACGCTTCCCCTTACTGCTTCGCACACGCATTATATACAAAACAATTATGTTTTTTTTTTCCTATATCTAAAGCGCTAATCAACTTCAACGCGTATACACATAACAAGCGTGCAATCCGTTATCCGTTAGTAAATCACAGCCTCGATGAGCAGTAGTATAATGCCCCGACGTTTAGCATATTTCTATACCGAATAATTTTCGCTCGCGCTTATATATCCAGGTGAAAGTAACAAAAAGCCAGGCCACCACTCGCGAATAGATTTTCTCCTTCGACTCTATATAGCAAACTCCTGATTCGATAAATTCTTCGTTCGCGGTGTATAGGATATATTATATTTTAAAATATCGCGACGTCGTCCAGAGAGTTATTTGTTTGCGCGGTTGAGCGTGATTTCGTATTGTATAATATACGCAAACGCTGCACACTTCCTTATATGCAGTCGTTGTCGCGCAAAATTCCCTTCACTTTTTCGCAAAAACCATAAGTCCGTATCGGCCGGTTAACCAGTGTAAAAGCATCGTTAAAAAAAGAGGTAGAATCATTCATAAAGAAGGAAAGAGAGGCTCTCTCTCTCGCTCACGCACGACGATTGTTATATTATGAAGCATACCGGAAGTCGCGCGCTGCAGTATATAATATAATATATACAGCCTGAAACACTCGCGCTCACGTATACACTGTATACACTTATACATATATCTGTATATGTGTATACGTATACTACGTATCGCTCACTATAGGAGAAGGTCTGAGAGAGCTCTGGTCGACTCGAAAAAGAGAGAGGGAAGGGAAGTCGAGCGTACGCGCGCCGCGGTATCACCGTTGCTCTCTGCCACCGCCACATCCCATTTTCATCCTGTTTGCTCTCGTTTTTCGCGCTCACTATACTCGCCTCAGTCATATTCCCGCTGCTGCTGCTGCTGCTGCTACTGCTGCAGTTTTAAGTGTCCGCGCGTGCGACGATCATGACGCGATCTCAGATTTATTATTATCCTTGCTCGAACTGCTGCAGCGAATCGAACGTGGATCGCATCGGTGCAGTTATGTGTGTGTGATATTGTGTGTTGTTGTATTTTTGTGGGCAAAAGTGTGCATAGGATCAAGATGAACGCGTTCAGGTCAAGTGGTCTGTATCAAATGAGGCTCAGTGGTGAGGAATCGAGACGATCGAGAGCTAGACTACTGGCTGCACGCTCGGTCGACTCGTCGTTTTTACCGTCTAGCAACGAGGAGAGAAGTTGCAACGATCGCTCTGACCTCGGATCGATACCACAACAGCAGCTGAGTTGCTACGATTGGAATTGGTAAATTGATGCGACGTATTGTATATACACCGCGATATACTCTCTGAGCTTTTTTCTTTTCCCGCATATACGGCTTGTATATAGGATAAGTCTTAATGGCTTTTAAGGCTTCATTGTGTGGGTTGCCTGTCGAATTCAATTTACGCTGGATATGTATAGTGTTTGATTTTGTTGTTCGAGTGGTGAAGCGCGAAAATAAATTGGGAATTAAGGGATTGTTGTATTTGCTGATGCAGCGATGATGGGAGTTATAAGTCTATATAAGAGTTTCAAAAAGACTTTTTGAGCAGCGACGATATGGGTCGAGTGAAAGTCATCCAAAGGGGGAATTAACTATACTTCGGAAGTCGAAGGATGCTCAAGTGTATACTCGAAGCTTGTGCGGCTCAGAATTTAACGATCGGCATCTTCTGATCGTTGATGATTGTTAAAAATTTTTATGCCAATACATCTCTGTTGTACTACCTCCTCAAAATCCACGAAAGTTATTTCCACGTAAAAAAAAAAACAAAAGACAACTTCTGCGTAGCACGTGTGGCATTTCCTTTTCTCTTTCAGTTTCGAGCTGACGATTACGAACAAAAAATGCTTTGTGTGTTTCGCGATTGCGAAATGCGTGAATTTTCGAAACGGCTATACCTAATATAATCGTATATTATATTGAGCCAGTCGCTATTATTCGTTGGCTCTTACGATGGAAAGTATACGACTCGGTGTACAATTGGTAAACAAGAAACTGCTTCGTCTATTACCTAAACAATAACTGCGTCGACTTTTTTTATAGCTCCATAAAAAAAAGCGAGAGAGAGAAGCCAAGTGAATATACTATCTGCAGTTATGATTATAACCGCAATTGAGAAAAGGAAAAAAAATCACTATTCCAGTCATATTTGCAAGCCGCAGTGAATCACGCAATGTTATCCCCCTCTTATCCTCACAATAACCATACCCAGTTTAGACTACATCACCAACAAAAAACAACGATCATCATTAACATCTGAATTCTCTCTCTTATTGTTACAGCGAAGTCAGCATATCGTCGGCTCGGGCCTCGGTGATGGTCTACGACGACGTGAACAAGAAATGGGTACCGTCGGGCAGCTCGTCCGGTCTGTCCAAAGTCCAGCTCTACCACCACCAGGTGAACAACACGTTTCGCGTGGTCGGCCGCAAGCTCCAGGACCACGAGATAGTCATGAACTGCGCCATCCTGCGCGGCCTCAAGTACAACCAAGCCACCGTCACTTTTCACCAATGGCGCGATAACAAACAGGTCTACGGGCTGAATTTTTCCAGCAAGGACGACGCGGACGCCTTCGCCAAGGCGATGCTTCAGGCGCTCGACGTAAGTGTGTGGGGATATCGAAATTAAACTTGACGTCATCTGATCGGTTCGAAGTAGAAAATAGTACGAATAGATTTTTCTTAAATGGACGTCCTGTGACCTCGACGACTCCTTAAATGTTGAAGCACTTTGTTCGCTGGCGCGCCAAGGTTTGTACGCTGATTAAAAACTTAGATAGCATAGCGCGCGAAACAGTTTTAAACTCTGTCTTCTATTCTTTTCTTCTCTGCATTCGGGAAAACGCTGTATACCGTACTTCATTCTCTTCCACATTCCCTGAACTTTGCGAAAAAGTTTGAGAATGTTCTTTCGAGTTCTAGGGAAAAATACATTGGGCTTAAAATTCGTAGACTGGAGGGCAATTCCGGTATCGATTCTTTTATATACGTATATAGGTATTGTCTTTTTCTTGATAATTTCTTAGTGCGCACTATTTAACTAAAATTGCACGCCGCTAAGTGTGCCACTGCTTGAGACTCGCGCAGCAACTGGAAGATAAGATAATTAAAGTTTATAGTTTCCAACTGTGGCATATTCATAGAGGCACGAACTTCAAAGCAGGCGCTTGACGGTAAAATAATCCCAGCAAAAGTAGTTCATCCCGCTAGAATTACGGCGAATAGGCGGACTTTCCAGAAGTAAACGATAAAACAAACAGGACACTTAAAAGTCAGTTCCGTCTAATTCGTCGACCGCGCCCGAAAAAAAAAGACAATCAATCCCTACTCTCACTTAATCCTGCGGTCATCCGAACGAACCTCGCTATAAATCACTTAGTACCGGCGCCAATTCTTTTTTCTCAAAAAAAAACGCGCGCTTTCCCCGAACTCAGCAAATAGGTGGCTCATTAAGCCCCAGTTTACGTCCGACTCGCGACAATTGGGTTTACGAGCGGCGACAATTAGCGAGTTAATCCAAATTAATCGATGACCAGGACTCATGTATGTGTGTGTTTGTATATATTGCGTAGGTGCTGAGCAATGGGACGAACATATCGAGGAATCTTGGACCGGCAGTCGCTCCCGTCACTCAGCAGCAGCAACAGCAACAAATGCCCTATCAGCAGCAGCAGCAGCTCGTGCAGCAGCAGCCGAACACACAGTACGAGGAAGATATGGGATATCGGTGAGTCTCTCTATATGCCTGTGTTGTTGCTGTTGTCGCGGTTCCCCAGTGGACTGGCAGGATATACGCAGTGTAGATCGTTGAGGAGCAAATGTGAACGGATGGCAAAGTTTTATTTCTGATAAGTTGCGATAAGGCGACAATGTTGTAACTGGAGAGCTGATTGGAAGTACGGATGCTATTATGTTTCTCGCATTTTCAGACTGTAACTCTCGTGTTTTTTTTTAGCTTTGTCAGTTTTGTTTGAAAAGTGAAATGTATATATTTCGTAAAAAAAGAATTCTACTTTTAGATGACCTTGTCAAGCCAAGATCTAGTTTTCTGATGAAAGCTGGCTATCGTCAATGTATTATTGAAATTGAAAAAAATATTGTTATTGGAAATCAATGCTAAATTAATTGCTTTTATTGTGTGCAGGACCATGACGAGAGAAGACGTCGCTATAATTCAGGAGCGTAGGATGTCCCAGCAAAATCAAAGTTAGTGGATTGTAGGGGAAAATCGAACACTATGCAGCGAGTTATATCTCTCTGAAAAGTATAGTTGGAAATTGTCGAAGTTTACGACGCGACCCAGAAAAGTATTGATAATTTTCCGCACACATTGTTATTATCTGCATGCTTTCTACGAATCAGTTTCACAAGTTTCTGGCATTGTGGTTAGAGTAAAAATATTAGAAATCCCATTTGGGGAAAATGGCTGAGTACGTTTTTACTGATACGTTGTTGTTTTTTTCTACTTAGCAGTAAGCAACGGCCTGAACGCGATCTCACCGAGCTGTCCGTCGAACGCCGTGACCCAGCAGCAGCAGCAACAACAACAGCAACATCAGCAGCAGCAGCAATCGGGTCATCACAGAACGTCTTCAGCACCACCAGCTCCAGCGCCCCCGGGTCAGCTACCGGGAATGCAGCAGCAACTGCCTCCTCAGCAGCAACAGATGCCCCCAGCACCACCACCCCAGCCACCGGCGGCACCGCCCGCGCCGCCCTGTCCACCCTCGATGATGAACTTCCCAGGGGCCATCGCACAACAGTACGCCCAGTCGCCTCAGCAATCGCCTTCCGGCGTCACGGTGGCTGCTGGCGGCGGGATCTACGGGACGGCAAGCGGCGCCGCGGGGCCCCAGGCTCAGTACCCAGTCCAGCAGTACGCCCCAGCCAACCAGTACGGCAGCCGGGCCTCGCTCAACAGCCAGTACGCGACGCTGCCTGCGGCCGGCGGCCAGTACGTCAGCCAGGGGCCCTACGGCGTTGTGTCCCAGCAGCCGCAGGCCCAATCCGCCGCCGGCAGCCCCGTCGTCGTCAACCCCTATGGCACGCCTGCCAATAGCGTCAACCAGGCCTATGCGCACCAGTCGGTCGTTACCTCTCAGGTCGAGGCTAACGCTTATGCTCCCGTTGGCAGTGTCGCGAGCATCCCCGGAGTCCAGGCCCAGCAACAGCAGGTACTCGGCGGAGCGGTGCCGCCGCCGCCTCCGCCCATGGCGCCACCCATGCAGGCAGCGGCACCCCCGCCGCCTCCGCCCCCACCTGTACCCAACGCGGGTAGCAATGGTCTGGGTGGCCAGGATGGACCTCCACCGCCGCCCGATGTAAACTCACTGGCGGCTGCGTTGCAGGCTGCCAAGCTCAAAAAGAAGCAGGTGTGTTTCGCGCTGTCCTTTTTTTCTTTTATTGCTTGTATCTCTTGATAGTTGATATGTTGGATCGTTGGGTAATCTACCTGTGTAACTTGTGGAGGTGTATCCACCTCATAGTGTATTTTGCAGAAAACTAATAGTCCATTACACGAATACTCAATGTTAATGTGTTTGAAAATCAAAGCCTTATGATCCTTGATATTATCCTTGCGCCTTCGATGTCCTGCATCGACGAAAGCACATTGATACAACCAAGTCATGTAATCACTGGTATTCGTAGCTTTGCTTTTCATTCATTAGTAGATGTTTCGTGTTTTTCAAATTCTTGTGACTTATACGACGATCGACCGATTACTAATTCGACATAAAATCCACATATCCATTGTTATTGCTCATAACAGTTTTTTTAAATTTTTTTTCCTACATAAGCATTAAATTCAAGTATAAATTAATCTCTCTTTGCTCATCAACTGTCTTATTATCTTTACATAACTAAAAACATTCAGCCTCATATATACTTCTGAAAACTCGTGAAACTTCTGTTTTTCACAAAGCATCGATTATTCCTTGAGAATGTTCAATGCTTCAGAGGAAAAGCAAAATTTTACAAGTGTCCCTGTAGCCTTTTCACAGCTTGCACACTAGGAGGTCGCAGGTAACATTTAATGTTTCTACAGATTCCTCGATACCAGTTGCTTTACCTTCAGTTATGTTTTACCATTGCGCAATAAACAGTACATAAAGTTTGTTTCGTTTAACTTCCATTTGTTTTCTTTATTTTCATCATACTCCATGGAACATGGCAGATAAGCGTAAAACTGTTTTCTCTTACCTCTATAATACTAGCTCTTATTCCTTTTTTACTTTCAACCCGACAGCGACAAGACACTTATACTAACGTTTACGATTCTACGCATTTGTAAGAATTGTAAGCACTGCGATGATCAGTATTTATCAAAAACTAAAATTACTTGATTTGTTTCATAACGTAGCAGTCGCAGTCGATCGAGAACAGTGGTTCGAGCACAAGCAGCAGTGGTAGCGGCGGTGGTAACTACGGCACTCTGGGCCGCAACAGTGGTGGCGGAGGAGGCGATACCGGGGCTGGCGGTGCTGGCCTACCCGCCATGATGGTCGAGATGGCCAAGACACTGGCTCGTAGACGAGCCGCTGTCGAGAAACAGCAACCCGAGCAACCACCCGTGAGTAGATCACTATTGTTTGATAAAGCGATTGTTGTAACTCACGATTCCTAATATAAAATATTGCTATCAGGAACCGGAAAGTTCACCTGACAAAAAATCCTGGGATAAGAGCAACTCTTCGATCTCAAACAGCGCTAGCAATAACAAATTTTCGAACGGTGCCGAATCACCGAAGGCTCATCGCAAGAGGTTCGGATCAGCATCTGAGGATACTCTGCTCAAAGTAAATGGTGTCAATGAGGGTGCGTCTATCACTGCGCAAGAAATGGAGGCTTTCAAAGCGGAACTCATGAAAGAGGTGCGGAAAGAGTTTCAGAAAATCAAGCAAGAGATTGTCGAAGGTAAGGTCGATTGTTGCAACCTGTTGTGCATGTACTTTGTTTCTGCATACTTACAATCAGTTGATCAGAAGCCTGTAAGGTTATCTGATGATTTAAGTTAGATAAAAATAGATTATAACTATGTCCATATTTGCTTTTAGCTGTACGAAGTGAATTGAATAGAAGATAAAGGTAAAGGACATGAAATTCAAGTGGGTAGAAGTGAACAGGACGAGCTAGCCAATGACAGAAAAATGAGAGATTTGACTAGAGCTCAATCGAAGCATCATCGACAAGCACACACGTGTGTATGCAGGTTTTTATTACGCAATTGCGAGTACAGTGTAGTTATATCCATGTATATCAGCCATTTGTGTGTAAGTACGTTAATCTAGCTTGATATATAGTATCACCAGAAAGACGGACGCGGGCTCGTTGCATTTAAGATTAAATAGTAAAAAGGACGTCGCCGTCTGAGATACGGATTCACAAAGACCGTCTGGAATTTTCAATTTTTTAAATTCAACACTATTTATTGCGCAAACACTTTTTAGTGTGTACATTTTTTACTAATGTATACGCTGCTTCAGTAAAAGGAAAAACTTTTTACGATTTTAACGAATTGACGTGTGAAATTCTGAGGACTTAAAAAAATTCCGTATCTCGTGTGATTTTTCAGCGACACGAGAATTAGTTGGTTCGAATGAGTGGGCACGCAAAAATGAGCAACACGCACAATATAACGGACAATCTTATTGGCGAGGCGAAATTTAAGAAAACATATGAATTTACGCTCACTGCCGACTAACGTGTAAAAAAGACTCACACAGTTGATGTAGTAACTTACAAGCCATGCACTATTTTCCAGATTGTTTGTTCTGGATCAGAACCTTGAAATTGTCATTCAAAACATAATCACTGTAATAGCCTACTCAAATACTTAAGGGAAGCTAATGGTTGATAAATCTACAATATTTACGTGATCTTTGTACCTTTTTACAAAATTTTTGAAATGACTATTCCATATAGAATTGGTCAGTGGAAACTAATTGAGTCTGTGAAAGTATTGTAGATGTGGCTTCTCTTAAAATATAATTAAAATTGTCGGTTGTATTTAAGATATTTAAATGAAAGCGTTAAGCTTGATCTTTGAATGGCGAGATTGAGGATTTTCGAAAGAAAAACGATCTAACGGGTTCTCAAATGTGATTCGTCGGGTTCTTAAAGCCTTTCTTGTAAGATTAAACCTCTTCTACTTGTAAACTTGTACAGGGATTTTTGAATCTTTTCTCTCCTCGAATTCGTGGCGTCCATAACATTCCGCACGATAAAATTCATTGCTTTTGATGATTAAAATGTGCTGGATAACACATATCACGGATGTGCTTTACATTCCGCGAAAAACGTCAAAAATCGATACGTCGACGTCTGTAAATGATTGGTTGTAACTTTTTTTTCAAACCAATATTCGCAGTTTAATTTTCCAAAACACGACGTCAAATTCGTTCTTTTGAGCCTTTTTCGCATTGCTGTTTTTAGTATATACACTTTTTATCAAACTTTTACGCAATGATCGCCATGATTTCGAGGATCTAATACGTGTTTGATGCATTTTACCCACTTCTCATTTCTTAGTAGAGATACCAAAACCTTTATTTTAGTTTTTTTTTAATCCCTTAAAAGACGAACAACAATCTTTCAAAAATGTGAAAATTGTAATGCGACGACGCGACAATTCATGGTTCCGCACGATGATTTTTATACATATAAATCGTTTTACATAGAATTTATGTAAAAAAAAACGTAATTTTCTTAAAATTTGTATATTTATCGGAAAATAGGGAAAAAAGACAAAAAAAGCATGTACGAAATCGAATTTCACAAAACCGCAACTCGACTGATAATAAGAAATGCATTCATTTGTAACGCAACAGCATGTCGTGCGAGCGAACAATGACTTTAAATGTTAAGAACAAGTATGACTAATCAAGTATTTTGTCCCGCAAAAAATTTCCGAAATTTCCCGGAGACTTTCTGCGTCGTCGTTGTCTTTGAACGCTTGTTCTCGAGCTTCCACCGACTTTTTAAAGCAATTTTCCGTTGCAAAGTGGAATTGCGCCTCCAGTATAACTCGAGTTCATATTGAAACTTTGTACGACAGGATCGATGTAAGACAGCAAACAGTTGCGTTTTCTCCCATGTCTTCTATAGGAATATAGAAATAGAAATAAGCCGTTAAAAATTCTACTTTGCAGCCTTCTACATTGTGGGGAAATTTCGAGATGGCGGATTTTCTAGTCTAGACACGACGAACAAATATGTACGAGCAGTTTCCTCGGTGGAAATCGATGAAGCGTCTCAATAATTATCAATTAAATGTAGTTATTAAAGATGAATGAAAAAAGGGGAAGTGCGAAACGCGTCGAAGCGAAATGAAAGAGGATGAGACAGAGGTAGACAATTGTCTTTCAATTCGAAGGAGGAAAGCAAAAGTCGAGAAAAAATTAATAAAAGGAAAATTAAGGGCGAAACGAAAAAAGTGACGTTTTTTCGTCTTTTTTATACTTTTTATATATTTATATGAATTATACATAAATTAAATAAGGCACTTCTTGACGCTTTCATGCTTTTTTGCGTTCTTTACGAGCGATAAAAAATAGTTTGCTTCTCTTTGACATAAACACAGTGAGATATAAACCATTTTCCTTTCTGGCTGAACATTAGTGATTTATATTGTTAAGAACGTTCACGGGCGTTAGTTATCTTTATGTTCTCGTAGCGCATTGATTTTGATCAATTCATGTAGCATACATTTTTTTATGTAACTTCTTTGTCGATCCTCCACGCGCAGTATGTCCTTTTGTAAATATGATTCTACGTGGGCTCTTCCAATACGATATATTTATTTTTGACTCTACTATTTACAAGTTAATAAACCGACGCACTGTACATTTGTAACCGGCCAATCGCCAAGTTTTTCCACAGTTTTCCCATGTTTTTATCCCAGTTTATTATAAAACCATGCTCAAACTGTCACAACACGATCTGTTGCACAAAGATCGAATGAATAGCGGTCATTTAACATAATTAAACAAATGTTATTGTTCTAGATTGACAATTTCGAAGCACAGAACGCATGTTTCTGGGAAAATCCCGTGGAAAGGGACGATTGGTCAAACTTGTTGCATCTCGGTGAACTTTGCGAAAGATGAAAAAAAAAATAAAAAATAATAATAAATAATTAATGAACAGAATAACATGATTAATAATAATTAATAACAATAATAATAATAAATGAAGCAAGAAACAGTCGCCGGAAAAGTTAGTATTAAATAGCTGCATTTATACAGTATATGATTATAAAGAAACGAGTAAGGTTTATAGACTTTAAGTAGACTACGATTTCGATGGACCTAAAGAAAGCGATGAGTATTGTGAATGTTGCTAAAAAGAGGAACTTTCTTTCCTTCCGATCTTTCTTTTTATTAGTTTCGTTAACATACACAAATATACACAAATTTTAAAGCTTTCCTCGGCGAAAGTATTTCGGGCATCGATGCCACGACGCTGAAAAAAGAGAAAAAAAAGCAAACGCTCAGACGTGGACCACGTGCTTGCGAACAACGATTATTGTGAACAGTATTACCAAAGAATTTTTTTTATTTCTGTCATCCTCTCGAATTTCACGATTCGTCATGGGAGACTTTTGTGATTCGTCGCGTCAACGTGAGGGTATCGCGTTTACTTGTGTAAACGATGTGCAAATAACTTTGGCATTACTATTTAAATGCTTATTTATACTCGAAATACTTAATATGTAAAGATAACTCGAGAGATTCAAAATTTATGAATTTCAATTTCTGGAATTGAGGCTGTCTTATTTTAACTACACGACGTTTAATTGATAACTGTGGTAATTTTCGTATTAAAACTAAGGTTTAGCGCAGACGTTAGACAACCATCGTAACTGAAGTAATTATTTTTTCGCGAGAGCAGAAGCAATAGAAGTCTCAATGCTCTGAGTTTCGACAAGCGTACGTTCGCTTCGGCTCAGTATTTTTTCCTGGACGCCAAAAGCTTTGGCAATTTTTTTTTATCCCTCCGTCCACGTTTGAAGCGTTGCCTCCCACATATAAATGCTAAGTTGTGAACTGTACTTTGTATATCGACAAGTTGAATCGTGCGAGTGGACAGTGTCGTTACTCGATTAAAGTAAGAATTAACTTTAGGACAAGCGAACAAAACGTAAGAAGCTGACAAAAACGGAGAAGCGAGGAAGAGGAAAAATAAATTGAAGAAAAGTAAGCACTTCGGAAGACTTTTCAAGAGCGCAATTCTTGAAGGCATTCTCTCGTATGTAAATTAATGACAAACAATAAAAAGAAATGTATATCTACGCAAGTTATTGTCAGTAATTTATTAGGGCGAGAAAAAGGAAGCTGAATTATACTTCATTTGTAACGATATAACAATTCCTCTTTGAAATAGTTATAATTTATGGAGTTATTTGAATTTTTCAATAAAACTGGCTTTTCAAAAATTATCCACGCATTGAACTTTTTATTTCTAAATGACCCTCGACGTTACGTCTAATAATGTAAGATGGGTTGTATGGAAGCAGGTTTTTTTATACACCGTGAGCGACTTGTCAAACCAGTTGAATCATGCGTGATTATGAACGTGACATTTTGATGTATTCAGATCATATTCAACAAAGTCACGACGAAAAAAAAATGAAAATACCGTAATCATTTTAAAAATAACACGATTACCACAAGTTATATTGTAAACCAAACTCAATTATGTCACACAATTCCTCGAATATTAGCTCACGACCAAAACGATCGCTGATGGCTTTACGATACCTTATAAAACGCAAGCAAACAAAACGCTTATAGGTTCAACAGTTTTGCTCAAGTTTATTTAATCGAAGCAAAGATAAATGACCCCCCATCACCAGAATAACGATCCTCGAACGTCTACACGCTTATGCCCCGGCAAAAAAACAAGCAGCAAAGCCCACTCGAAAATCGAAAATCCTTGTAACCGTTTTCGAAGCAAAAAGCGCAACTATATGTATACAGATACAGCCATCAGAAGCACAGATTAAATGAATTCGGGCATATACGGCATCGGCGAGTCTCTTCGGGATGATGACGTCACCGAGTGCCGAGCCTTCTAGCCTTTTTCCTGTTCCTTTCATGCACAGTATAAGGAGTGTGGACGTTCTTTTTTTTTTATAGATGTAATAAAGCTGCTCTCGTCAGCGTTGTATAAAAAGCATCACGAGGACGACAACAACGCGGCATGCGAGTTCAAATTAAAAAAATTGGCGACGCGCGTGTTTACTGCAAATGCAACGCTGATAAAAAGCTAGGTTTTTGTCGCCGTTTTTGAGATTGTAGCGAGCGTCGAGTAGTTCGATTATTAAATTGTTTTTTTTTCCGGTGACAAGTCATTTACTTTTCAAGTCAGAGTAAAACGAAAGCCACCATCTATACTGCGTCTCTATCTGGTCGAGATATCAAGGACGTCGTCCGTATCTACTTAAAACCCAGACAACGTATAGAACCATCAGGTAAATAAACATTGCACAACGTACCGCGCATCACCGCGCATTCTCGACTACTTATAAGAGAAAACACCGTCATCCATTCATACATCTCCACAGTTATAAACAAAGCCATGTCCCCCAAAAGTCACTCGAAGAATCCGGACATCTGTCCATCCCCGCAGAATAAAAGAAACAACATCAAACTCGCCCTTCTCTCCCCTTGCAAAGTAGCTATATATAAGCAACGCATGCCGAGAGCTCATATTAATGAGCAGCCGATCGATAGCAGACGACAAAAGTGCGCGCGCCGACACGTGTCTACGCGCGCTCTATAGTCTGCTCTCTCGCAGGAGCTATACTTCCTCGTGTGTGCGCGTATCTGTACAAATGTCAAAAGTCGCGCAGGAAGGGGAGCGAACGGCGCAGACCAAGTGGCTGATGTATAATACAAGAGAGAAAGAGAAAGAGAGACGACGTTAGTTCTCTCCTACTCCTCCGATCGCTCCATCCTTCTCCTCCGCGAGCCTTATACGCTTCGCCGGATTGTACAGTGGCCTATCGGCGCTTCGACGCAACGCAGCTCCGCTCTTCCCACGCTCTCTGGTAGTTTTACATTTTGGAGAAGTTACGGTGCTCGTGTAGGTGAGAATTGCGAAGTATTATAAATACTGTTAGTGACGTTTGAAAACACCGTGACAAGTGCCGATCTGTGTGAGTGTGTGAGTTTCTGTGCATTATTTCGTCAGAGATAAGTAAGCAGTGGTGATGAATGAAAAAGTATAAGATAATCTCAGAGTCCGCTAAGTATAATACGGCGATATTCAATGAGCCACGACACGGAGTTTGAGGTTATGCTTAGCACCGACATTCTCGCTGTGGCAACCAGTTCTTCGCGACAAAAAATCTCGCTCCTTTCACTCGTATCATACTGCACCGGGACAAGCAACTACCGCGTACTGCCTATATCGCACAGCTGTTCTAAAGCAATTACTAACTCCAGAAGGCGGCTCTATATATATAACTCGCCAAGCACAACATCATGTACATACGATCTTTAACACACATGCCCGCAATCGATAGCCTCTAATCAACGCCGCGCTCACGCTCTGCATGTATGTGTGTATATATATCCGGCAATTTAAACTTCGATTTCGGCAGTGCAGACTCCTTTCACTCTGTAGCCACATCTCGCTATATATCTATAGCGAAAAGAAAAGTGTCGCAAACGGGGTTGCAGGTGCGCCGCAGAGGTGCGGCTGCCGCAGTGTCTCTCTCCCCCGCAAACTATCTCATACTCGCTGCTCCTTTTTTATTTTCGAAAAAATTCTATAAGCAGTAACTTATACGAGGGGGCTTGTTGTTTACGCGAGGGAGGTGCCGACCGCTTGACGCCGAGGGAATCGATCGCCGGGAGTATAGTAGTATAGCAAGGGTCGCGTTGATATTGTACGTCCGGGAAAAGCCCGCCGCTGAGTTTGGAAAGGGGTTAGGTCATTTATGAACGGGGATTGTGGCTCTGATATATTTATTTATTTATTATGAATAATTTCAGCCAAATAGGCCCAGAAATGGACTTTGTTTACAATCAAATAACTAACCATACACATACACCATACTAAAAAGAACGCAAATCGCATAGTATATACATTCTTTAATTTTAATATTTTTAATTTACATTTTTACCTTTGATTACTACTAACTATACGCTTACATATATCAAAATTATCGCTCAGTCTTTTGATCTATTTATCTCTTTTGTGGCGCTGATACATATATATTATGTATTATGTAGTCGAATTTTCGGGGTGGTGGTTGGGATAAGGTGATAAGAGGAATTGGATTAGCTTATTGGGATGTTTTTTTATGAGGTTGTTATTGTTGGAAATATTTACTTTATAGAAATATCGACTCGAATGGAAAATTGTTTTATTTGAAAAACTGAACTTGGTTGCAGAGTCCTTAATCATAGTTATCAGCAAAGGCCTATTTATTTGTGTGTAGTATGGGTCAATAACTCAATATCGATCAATATTGTCATAGATTGATGCTAGTTGTATTTCATTTTCATCTTTTGTGCAGTGTCTTTCGCTTCGCTATTAACTTAAGGTGACTTCGGTGGGTATGCAGGACGTTGTTAGTATGAATTTTTATTACAAAATGGTAAAATGTATTAAATTGTACTAATGTTGACATCGGACGATACTAACATTGGCAATGAGACAACTCTTATTAAAAAATTTCTTTTCTGAATTATGTGGGGCTATACTTATAAGTACACTATCGAACAATTGAATACATTAATATCAAGCTGTTATAAAAAAAAACATACTAAAAACGTCCTGTATAAACATCGAAGCCACTTTAAATAATTTACATTAGACACACACGTTCGAACCATTTTATCACAAAGATCCATATCTATAATAATACTCTCCGTAGTTAATTGAAATTGTGGATCAATTCGCTTTTTACTTATATACAGTCTATTAATATTTCCATTATCTATTCAAAATACCGCTATAGTATATTATACACCAAGGGAGCAAAAATCTGGGATAGCCCAGAACTCGCGTAGATTAACACCCAAGCCGAAGGCGAGGGTGGTAAACGCGAGTTCTGGGCTATACATTTTTGCTCTTTTAGTGTATAGGAGCTTAGTCCAGCATGGGACATATCCAATTACGGGACACCTTTGTTTTCCAAATATTGTTGCTAAGTAGAAAAATTTTAATATGGTACACTTAAGTATCATATGAAAAACTATCTTGTTCAAGGTATTAAAAATATAAGATTCCTTTTAATATTTTTTTAGTAAAATTTTTTACTAAAAAAATAATAAAAGTAGGTATAAGGTTCAGCCATTTTTCTAAAGTCAATGGGAGCTAATTACCTCGTCGGTAATATTTTTCCCTAATAAATCAACTATTTCTTGACAAAAATAAATTTTTTTAGCCCATTTTATGCAACGTTGAACGCTTGGTCATTTTTTTTGTAAAATATTTGATTAGCCTATTATGGGACACTCGCGTTACCCTAT
>UCOJ01001436.1:0-30604 GCA_900474305.1 Cecidostiba fungosa
CACTGTTTTGCAGTTATAATGGTGCAACTATTTCAATCAGTTGCACCATTATAACTGCAAAACAGTGTATATGCACTGATTTAGGAAATTTTCACTATTTCAGATTTAGAGAGTAGCGTTATCTGCCCTGAGGTGGATCATCGTATACTATATACTCTGTGTTTTACTCTTGTTTTTCTTCTACTGCGGAGAGAGTCCCTCGATTATTGTGTCCAAGCGTGTCGTTACCCTCGGATCTATGTGTGACGTGACAGCCGCACATTAGAGCTACTATACTGCGTCGTAATGATATGTGTGCGCTGCGGTGTGTATGGGTGGGACGGCTACAGCTTTGCATATGATGCGTCTATTTATATACGCGACCGATGGATCAGCATTGCAAATATATACCGCTCTATTTTTCTTATCCTCGAGGTACAGTAGCTCTTGAATCAAGTGTGTGTATGTACTGTTATATTTCGTGTATAGCTTTGAGATATAGGTGCTGCAGAGGATGCCTCTCTCGCCGCGTGTAATTATCGGCCGTGAATTATGCAATTGAATCCTCGCTCTCCGCCTCTCGCATCGTAATCAGAACACATAATTAAAACTCGAGAGCGCGTACAGCCGCATATAACTCAGCACACCGGTGAATCCGCTTGTATATATACCCAACGAGCGAGTTATCACCGCGCGATGGGTAAAATACAGAGGTAATCGTAAGAACGTATATATTTGCTCTTAAACATCTCCGGCGAATAACTTGCGCGTAACCCGAGAGTCTCGTCCGATCGAAGCTTTGCACAGGCGAAATTCGATCGTCGATCCATAAAAAAAAAAGAAGCGAGAGCGCCAAAAACAGCGGCCCTCGGCTCCGAAAGTAAATTTCTCTCCGCAACAATAAAGCGCGCATATTACAACGAGTAATAGCCAGTGCGCCGCTCGAGAAACGAACAATCAGCGTCGCCCGGAGAGAAAGAATGAGCGAGCAAAAAAAAGCATCAACGAAGGAGTTTTAACGATCGCGAGAGAGAGAGAGAGCTTTTACTTTGGCCTTTCTCCGCGAGCGCGTCGTAAAAGCATTCAGAGGGGTTGCAGCAGGGCCGAAATTTAAATGCTGTAAATTTAGCCTTCTCTGCGGTTCGCGGTTACACGATTATTCTTTTCTGTGGCCAAGCCAAGTCGAGGTTATTCGTCGCGAGGTTGTGTATGAAAAAGGGCTGCCGATGCTGTGTGAGGTTGATATTGAAGAACTGCTGTGTTGAGAATTTTTTTCGCGTAGGAGGAATCGTATTTAGGTGAGACGTCCGTGGGTTGGAAAAAGTTGAGTTATGGTTTGTGTGTTTTTTGAAAAATGTTTGCGAAGAATGATTCACGAGAAGCGTATAAATTAACCATCGAATATTACGATCAATCACCTTTTTTATATACGATCTTGAATTCCCGACTTTTTCTACAGGCATCCAGAAAAAAAGTGATACAATTACTAACTTAATTAAATTCAACGACTCGCTCGATTAGTCTGCTCAGCAGAAAAAAAAACCTCTTATTCTGCATCGACGCGCGTCAACGTATAATTTTTTCCGTCTGTCGTTCCTATTAGGAAAAAAACTCATCCAAGAAGAAAAGCAATTAACAGTAGCTAATACTCGATTCACTTCCCGACTGCAATTTAATCAAAGCGCTCGCGTCTTTTCCATCTCAGTCGATGCAGAGTCTGAATGAAGAGCCGATACACTGATGGCAATGCATCAAAAGCGACGAACAAAGGCGCGGGCCAGTAGTCTTTTGTTTCGCCCACGCGACAGGTCATTTCGCAAAATCCATCTGCGGTAGAGAGAGAAAGAACGTCGAAGGGAACTGCGTATACATAAGGCGAGCGGACTATTCAATTCCGATCCGCGTCGCATTAGTTCGCCTTCGGGGCTGAGACGCATAAATTTTGTCGCGAGCGAGAGAAGACGAGTATATAGAGAGATGCTTTGTTGGTATATGTACGCGTATGTCTGCGCATTGTGAAATGTTAATCGCAATGCTGGAGTCACGTTACGAAGCGTTTTCAAGAGTTTTTTTGTCATTGTTCTCGATCGTTTTCTCGCTTTTTAATTGCTTTTCGATAAAGGATATAAACTAAATGTTGAAATCGTGTTTTAAGTCGAAATTACTTTTAATGCTCGCGATACGACGAACTGGTTCCAAATCCGGAGAAATGATGGATCTATCCCACCGATAATCCCTGGCAATAAAACTCAATTTTGTTTTTTTTTTATATCACCCCTATATAAAAGTTTCCACAAAATCCTCTCTGAAACCCAAGCCTTCAAAAAGCCATCGTAATTGATATATTAACGCAATAAACGAAAGTAATGACGTTATTAGCAGTGTAACAGTACTCCCCGCGTTCCGCGATTAAAAAGCCTCTGGAGACTCCCTCAAGGACCATCTCGATCGATCAACCTGTCCCGCATATACGGCCTACGACGACAGGCACAAGGAATAAAAATAAGCGAAGGCGTATAGGCTCGGATAACATTTCCGGTTCCTGTAAAAATATAACGCTCCGCTCAGATATTCGTTGCACGCGCGCGGGAGTATATAGAAAAAAAAGACGACTATAGCGCGCGGGTGAGAGGATCGTTCGTCATTCGGTGCCGCGGCGACATGTTTGGTGAAAGCAATTACGGGGAAGAGGATGCAATTTCCCCCAGGCGTCTTAATGGGCTATCGGCGAGATTGAGGAGTATATCGATTACGGCTGTTGCTGCTGCTGCTGAGCTGATTTTTAGCGGATGAATAAACTGCTCGCGCGCGTCTCGGAAGGTTAACGATCTCTCGAGACGGAATTTTTCTTTTCTGCGGAGATCGAAGCGAGGTATATTTTATATATTATATACTCGGAAGACGACGAGAGTGACGGAGGCGATATATGCTTTAAAATTCGGAGATGAGTTACGCTGATCGAAACTTATTATGTACAGTTAATTTATGCGCGTACGAGTATGGAGTGCGCAAAAGTTGAAAGCGCTGGATTGAATCGTTAAATTTGCGCACGAGTTTTCTTCTCGTTTACAGCTGCTATTCGATCGAATAAATTTGTAGTCTCTAAACTTCCAAAACACGTGTTTTATATACGAGCTGCACGCGCGGCGTATATTATACGCTTCTTGGCGCGTAACGAGCAACATATATCCGGCAAATTACATAAAGCGCGCAAAAAAGCAAAAGATTCCACAACGAGTACAGCTATTATAGCTTCTCCCGTGCAGCTTCATTTCAGTAAAAATATTGCGTCAGAGAAAAAAAAGTCCGGCAATCGTCATAATGCGTGAGAGAAAGCCATCGTAATCGTTCAACTGACGCAGAGAGCGCGATACAAAACCGAGCGGCAAAAATACTAGTTCCGGTGTGAAAGCACTACAGCAGCAGCAGCACGACTCTTTCTCCCCAAAAAAAAATCTCCCACAAAAGGCGGCCTCCGTACCGCTTTATTTCCTCGGCTTATACAGTGTCTGTACGTGTGTGTTCCTCGGGCGGCGATGCATCTCTCGGTACAGAGCGCAAACGTAATAAGTGCATTGTGTGTCCGGAAGATCATCTTGGAGGACGTATGGAAATTTATTCCTACCCGCCGATGAGTTTGAAGATAGTCGGCCTCGGGAAAGAGGTGGAGTATAGAGACCCCCAACTGTATAGCGAAGAGAGAAAATACACAAACGCACAGGGCGGCTCTCTGTCTCTGCCTCTCTTCCTTCCGTCCTTCCTTCCTCGCTCGCTCGCTCCTTTATCTTGGCGCACGCGGGCAAACTGAAACTCTCGCGCAGCGCAGATAGTCGTTTGTATCGAGTTTTGATGTCTCAAGCAGACCATAAATTCCACGCTTGCGCGGCAGCCCGTTTGTGTTTCTCTCGCGCAGAGACTCTCTATATACTGTCTTTCTCTGTGAACGAACCGCGATGAAGATACTCCCCGGCGAAACTTGATTACTTGATTACTCCTGCGTGTGTGTGTGTGTGCGTGTGTACCTGTTCCGTCTGTTTTGGACGCTCCCAAGAGCGTGTATAGCGAGTTCGTTGACGTTTGTTTGTCTGGCTCCTCCTTTACCAAAGAATTGAATAGCCCAGAGACCAGTTTTAATGGATTTATTTTTCCAGATCGCTTCGTGTGTGGCTCTTTCGGATGAATTTATTCGTCTCGTGTATCTCTGTTACTACTGGAATCCTGCTATGTTGTCACCGGTGAATCGGTTGCAGAAAATCCAACGATTCATCTTCATGTTATATTCAACAACAACTGCACAACCAACTCGTCGCTTTTTACCCGCCTATTATATACCTCTACAAAAACAAAATTCCCCAAAAAAGAATATAGCCAAAAAATTCTGAGCTCACCTTGCTCGGTACAACATCCAAGAAGCGTGACGACGTTGGGATGGCTGCCAACACGCTGCATGATCTCGAGCTCACGCACGAGGTCCTCCTTTTCTCGATCCGAAGCTCCTTCCTTGACCGTTTTCACGGCCACGAGTCGCGTCGTGCCCTGGTGACCCGTCAAGTCGTCCGCTTCCGCCTTCCAGACCTGCGACAGACAAGCATCGGAACGATCGAAATCGATAGTGTTTCGTGAGCGCGGCGAGCGTCGCCGCAGCCGCGCTGAGAGTGGAGATAAGAACAGGGGGGACAGGCACAGGAAAGCTGTCTTCTTGGCTCTCCGTGTGATCTTTAACGAGCCAAGGGAATGGGAATGACTTTCGAAGCTATTCGGGAAAAGGGGATCCGTGTTTCGCCGTGTCATCTAATGGCGTGCAGCTTTTTTTGGAATTTTATTACAGTTATTATAGACTCGATGGTATTCGGGACGTTAATACGGAAAAAAAACGTATAGAGAAAAAATAGAACCAGGACATTTTTTATTTCGATAAATTTTGAAACGAGTCTTTCTATCGGAAGTGCACACTTTTACTGCGCGTCGAGTGTATGATAGAAACCTGTTTGTTCGGAATAACGCTACAGTCACTTTCACAAAAAATTTATAGGCCAGTAAATCCCGAGCACGTCATCTATATCAAAGACGCCCAGCATATAAACAAAACACGAAATCTCCTCGAGAAAAAAAAAACATTTCCTGGAGCCTCCGCATCTGAAATCTCTGGCGACCCAGACAGCGTCTCGCCTTGTGTAGGCGGCTTCTATAGAGGGACAGTTTTTATACATATATGGCGTACTCACCTGACCGAAATTCCCTTCGCCAAGGACCGTCTGCAGCCTCAGTTTGTCTCGAGGGAACTCCCAGCGCGATTCCTGCGACGATGGTGGCGGTGGTTTTTCCGCCTCGTGGCACTGCAATTATTATTACCTCTTGAGACACGTTATATTCCTATACTTTTTTTCGGATACTTTTCGGTTTTGCGGTAAGTACCGAAGCCGGCGCGACGAATTATTGCGGCTTTATTCTTCGGAGTTTACTTATAGCGGTCGCGAACAGCCTAGTACAAAGTATACATATTCGGAATACATTGTGCAGCCGCAAAGAAAAATCAAATTGTAATCAGAAGCCAAGGCATTCAAGAGCCGGGAATATTCCTAATCACATTCGTATAATACTTAGTATATATACATAGAACGCAGCTGCGTGTTGTTTCTTATGAAGCACGTCCGGTTATCTAATTGACAATTAAAATGCAAAGATTATGCTATTCAGCGTAAATAGAAAATAGTTATATAAAAAGCAGGATTACGACTGCGCGAGTATAAGTTACAGGCTAAAAATCATCAAAGTCCTCTTCTGATAGCGCGACGTGCAGTAACGCGTATATATACTTTGTATACATATTATAAGCAGCTACTGCTGCGGCAATTACCTCGATACGTTAATGTATTCTATTCTGAATTTATTCTCGGCTATTAGACGAGTATTTGCATTTTTATATCTTCATCTCCGGGAGATCCGCTCGTCGGCTATATATAATGTAAAGTCTCGAGTTTATACAGAATATCCACACACGACGAGGAAAAACAACGCTATCTTACGAAGGGAACTTTGAAAAATCAACTGCACGACGTACACACACAGTTCTGAAGACTGCAGTCCAGGCGATTAATAAAAGGCGTTCGCATCGCGTGCTTGAATTTTTACCTAATGTATATCCGTACATTAAGAGTAATTAGATAGCGCGCTCAGCGTATAGCTCATCTCATTAGCGGTGGCAAGTTAAACAGAGAGTCTCCGCGCGCAAGCTGCATATGAAATATCGAGGCACACGCGAGTCGTTCTGGCGCAAAAAGAAGGAACTAGTTATACAGTATATATATGCAGCAGCACGAATTTCCAAGAAAATCTCTCTCGGCGTCTCAAGTGTAACTTACGAGGTGCTGTATCCTCGGCAGCTTCGTGATCGTCTTCTCTATGGGCATTTTGAAGTCTCCGGTTTCGAGGTTGAGCGCATCCTTCCTGCAGCTTATCTCGGACGACGTGTCCGACTCCTCCAGCACCTGCGTACAAACACACAAGATTTTAACAATCAGTTGGCTTATATGATGAAGTATATCGAGTACATATTCGAGAATGTATGTACATCAAGGAACGTCAGAGCTTTTTATGCATTGTCGTGTATTATATCGCTTTCTCAGAGTTCCTTTTACGCATTCTTTTTGTTATTCGTGGCGCGAGTTATTTTGCCTTATTTTCCAGCGAGCTGATAAGAAACATTTGAATGGCATTGTGCGTCAGAGAGTTTATCACCGTCGAGGCGCTAAGTTCGGTTTTATGATTTCCCTCGAGAGGTACAGTGCTTTTACGTCTCGCGGATCAACGGAGCTAAATTTATATTCTAATGCGTAAGGCTTTGCTAGAGAATGTTTCCTATAAGCTTATTAAAAGCAGGCAAGCTATTCTAATTTTCACGTCATACATTGCAACATTTTCCACTACTTTATAATACCGCTTATTTTACACACATAATAGTAGTTTCGCGAAGAATATGTACAGTGTACTTACGAGAAGTATAATAAAAGCAGGCTTAATCGACTTCTAGAAAGAAAAAAAACGGAGGTATGATTGGCAGCTCAAAGCGCGTATAGTGTTTACAATATAGGGAAAAAAAGTGTATAGGAAAATTATCGTTACGTTGTTCCGAAGATGCGCGTTTTAAAAATAAAAGCGCGTCATCCGCTCAGCAGTTGCCGTATAATTCGTTACGCGAGCGGATTGTTCGTTTTGTTCAAACGTGGCGTCATCGCCTGGAATTTTCGAGGCATCGAGCATCAATACAAACATCCGAGCGCACGTGCGGTAAAATTATTATATCACTACATACACTTTCGTATAAAACGCTTAATCGGCGATTGCAATTGTTACGGGCGTAATTCTTGTTTATACGTTCGCGGAATTAATTCTCTTTTCGCGTTTTGTCGAGTCGACGAAGCTTTTTTCTCGGCTTGCGCAATTGATTTTGTTTTTCCAAACAGTTTTGCATGAGCGTAACGCATCCAGGTAAATAAATATCTCTTGCGTTAATTATAAAGATTGATCGTGAAGATGACGTTATTCCGAACAGGATATAGTTATTACCTGTTTGTTTCATTAAAGACTATAATGATCATTTTTTTATCTCGCGAGATATTTTCAACTTCCTCAAATCAGAACTGTCAAAAAGTCAAAAATTCATTCTCCTATCATCGCATTTCCTAAAAACATTTAACGACCTGCCATATAGTTTCCCGGTTCATACTAACGACACTACTCCGATGACACGGAAAAGAACATTCCGATAACTACGTGTTCTATAATATAGTTCAATGCACCTATATATATATTATTGAAGAAACTGGAATAGGTGTCATGCAGATAAGAAAAAAAAACTTGTCTCCAGGTGCGAGGAAAAAAGAAGAGAGAAACCGGCGTGTATATTTTCGTTCGTAAAGTGTCTGATGAACGGAACAGAATATAATGACAACGCGAAGCGCGACACGTGTAATATGCGCGAACGGCTCTCGAGTTGCACAATACCACGACTGTATTATCGTGCGATTACCTCAAAAGCTTGCTGCTGCTGCTGCTGCGGGAGCAGTTTGTGCATAATTTTATGTGCACTTGTATATGCACCCGCGCGTTTTCACTATAGATACGGAATTTTTTTATTGAATTTTCGATTATGCCTTTTTTTTTAATTTGCAAGTGAGAATTGCTAACTGTATTTAACGTAAGTGCACATTGTGATGGAATAATATGCAAACAGCTTGTTACGCAATGCCGTTCGTAAATTTGATAATATTAAAGACAATATCCTTTCCTTTTAAGCTTATTAGTATTGTGCCGCGCGATAGAAGCTGAAATTGCACGTTTAACCGCGCATATTATTATTCCGTACAATTATTAAAAGTGTGTACGCGCGAATTGCGACGTTCGATAATAATAAATGCAGATTTCGTAAATAAGTTTAATGCTGGATTCTCTGCGCCTTGTGATTTCGCGGTAAATGGTATATAGCATCCATGCATGATTCGGCGTTCAACGTTAATCGTCCTTTATTTTCGAAATTCGCACGATAAGCTAACGCGCAATCGTATTAGGAATCAAACTCTGAAAATTGCCTATGACCGTATACAGGATGATTGCGTTTGTATTGCAATACTGCATAACACAATAATGCTCGATTGTAATAACTATATTTGTATATTTCTCATGTATATAATAAGCTCAGTATTAGAGTTTTCTTAATCGATTACAAAATTTATTTCGACTACTACTTCTCTGTAAATTGATTTTCGAAAATTCGATCTACGTAAAACCCTACGAATTTACGTCATTCCAATTTCCCAAAATACACGATGACCGATACTTTTTTTCAAATAAAAAGCTCTCCAAGCATGAAATTCGAAACTCTCTCAGAGATCGCTCTCCATATATCTAAAATTCAAATTCGATCGCGGCAACCGAAAATCGATATAACACCTCCCACCTAGACTCTTGTTTTTGTTTCTCCTCATATATAGCGCTTTTATATATAGCCTCGAAGAAAAACACATCAGCGAAGACCGCGAGCATAAAAAAACGCGGTATAGTGGGGGAGAATTTGGAGAATGGAACCCTTTTGCGGAACGAAAGACGCGATCGTAAAATCGGCAGAGGCATAAATTAGACGTCGTGGTCCCGAATATAAAAGCTGAACCGCCAGCAGCACAAAAGGGCGCGAGAAAAAAGCCCTGAGACTTCTTTTCTTTCTCGAGCTCTCTGTTGTGGGTTCCGAAAATTTTTTTTTTCACAAGCCACCCCGAGTGAGAGAGTCTAGACGATGTATAGTCGGCGACAAAGGAATTTTATTTTGGAATGACTCGAGAGAGAGAGAGAGACAGAGAGAGAGTAGGTGTGCGGATATTATATTCCGAATGAATGTGTGTGTTTAGGCGACGCGAATAATAATCGCATAATTATTGTGATGTCCGTGACAATGGTAATCTTGACTTAAACGTCGAGTCGTCGCGGGGCTGAATGGTTTACTGATTGTGCTCGAGGTATATATAGTAGACTAATATTTTAGAGCTCTGTAAGAGGCTTCTAGATGGAAATTCGAGTGTGCGTGCGCTCGCCGTGGATTTCTGCGAAAACGAAAGAGGATTATAGTTTTATTTAGTGCGGATGAAATTTTCGAAACTATCGGTCGTTCCGAATATATTAAATTTAGCAAGCTGTAAAGAAAAATACCAGTTGTTACGATTCTAAAAAGTTACAATTTTAAAAATTGCATAGAGTCATTATAAACAATCGTACCTGATGCTATATACTCTCCTATATATAACAAAGAAAAGAACGTATCTCAATGAAGAAAAATTATTTCTTACGCAACTTTTCTGCAGTCACCTCTTTAAAATTTCTCACCTCGCAATTTTTTCTTGCCTCGCCAGCAAATAACTTCGCGCGCGGCACAATTTTTAATATTTTCAAATTAGCCGCGGCTGACGTCAATTTTAAATACCGCAATTCAGCTCTCGCGAGAGAGTGAAAGAACCTACTTCAATTAACACCTGTTCCTCTCCGCTCCGATCTACATTAATGTATAATACATATACGTACACGTCTATACAGAAGAGCAGAGAGAGATTGCCGACATTATAGTTCTGATGGACTCGATTCAGCGGGGAAAAAAAGGACGACGCGCGAGCGCGCACAAAGCGAACGGCTTTTTTTGCGTGACCGATAAGCAAAAAAAAAAGGACGCGGTATTGAAGAGCCGCGGAGTCGAAAAGAAACGGCGTAATTCTTTTTGCCCGCACAGCCGCGTGATTCATCAATCCTCGCGTCGTCTCCGAAGGCTCCGCATCTCTATATAAACACGTACATATATACATTTGCAAGTATATACATGTGTATAAAACGCGCGGAACCACGCTCTACTTTACGCTAATTAGCTTTCTCCAGCTCGCGCGGGCGTAACATTGTGTCGCGTCGAGCGAAAAAACAAAAAGAGGCTTCGAGTCGAGATCGCACGAAGGAAGGATTTATCTTGAGCGAACGCGATTGACTGCGCGCGAGGGACGCGACTGGGTCAAGTTAACCCTTTCCGGATCGCTGCATGCTTGCGCGCGCTCGTGAGTCACGCTGAATCGAAGAGCAAGTCGTTGGGAAGAGTCATTTGGAAAATTGGGTTTCGCTTTTTTTTCAAGTGAGAGAGAGAGAGGTTTCTTTTGAGAGCGGTGATCATTGTCGTTGGGAAGTTCGATTGTTATACGCGATTGCTCGGAGTAAATGATACGGTTGCTTGATCGAATGAAACTTCAGGACCGTGTAGTTTTTTTCGTTTCGGTTAATGCTATACTTCGATGTAAATTGAAAACGGTTGAATTTCACTGCTTCTCTTTTTTCAAGCGAGTCATAAATTTGTAATTATTTTAACGAAAATTTTGCTTATATACGTGTGGAATTTGGAATAGCTTATACTTTGAAATACGTCGTTTTGCTGAATAAGTGTAAACAGGAAACATCGCTGCTGTGTATAGGAAACGCATTGCGAAACGTCTCCAAATTTGGAAGCGGTTAGTTTTCAATATTTTAAAGAAAAGCGCGACGCAATCAATACGTATATAAAATAACATAACATCTACATTTTATACTCATATATTATATACACATTTCACGAGGGGAAATTGTCTCAAACTAACTTCCTCGAGCAATTGAATGAAATTAAGAAAAGTGCGCGCAAACAATCACGCATTCAGATGCCAATCCGCGGCTCAGAGCGGGAGCTAAATAAAGTGTTAGAAAAAAAATTGCGCATTCACACAGCATTTTAATCGACACACTCGCGCGACTGAATGGACAGAAAAAGTTCTAGCGAGTATAGGTGAACGCGGGCGCCAGTAAATTAACACGTTAACCTCACTGAATAAACGTATGCAACATTTTTATTCTCTTCTTAAAGGCACCTTGTAATTTTTTTCTCTCGACGCACTTTCTACGCGCCTGTATATACGTAATCATATTCTTTGCATTAAAAAAAATATTTAGAGTTCAATTTGAATATTACAATGAAATTTAGCGCTCACCTTACGATTCCTAAGTATCAGTCTTCTCAAGATCAGTCCAACGCCAACGGCAATCGGAAAGACGACGAGGGTCGCCAGGATGTAGCTGACGACGGCGACGGTCTCCTGGCTGGCGAGCGCGTCGGCGTCGTGCCGCCTCGATATCACTTCACTAATGTTCACAATGGGCGAGGACGAGCCCACGTTCACGAATCCCGGCGGCTCGAGGAACGTCCTGTTCAGGCTGTTGTTCTGAATGCTGTTGCCGTTGTTCAGCTCGTAAGGGTAGTAGCCCGCGCCGTTGTACTCGCCGGGGAACTCGCGCCTGTGGGGCTTTGCCGAGCCCGTTCTGTTGCTATTGCTGACGTTGTTGTTGCTGTTCTTGTTGCTGATGCTGTTGGACACCGGCCTGGGGGTGCTGGTAGTGCTGCTGGTCGGCCTGGCTGTCGTTGTGCTGGTGGTGGTTGTGGTCGTGCTCGTAGTGGTAGTCGAGGGCTCGGTTGACGGCTCGACGATCGTCGTCGTGGCCGTCGGTGTCGTCGGCTCGACGACGATCTCGGTGGGTAGGACCGTCGTCGTGGTGGTGGTGCTGGTGGTCGTCGACGGAGCCTCGCTCGCGTTAAACATACTGGAGGTGTTGTAGAGCTGCATGATCGGCAACACGTCGTCCTTGGCCTTGTCCGCCAAGTTTCGCGCGCGCACCTCCGGCGATCTCTCCGGCACTGGACTGCTGACACTCGCCGGTCTCTCTGTTGTCGTACTACTACTCACGGTGCTCGAGACCGTCGTCGTGATTGTCATCGCCTCCTCGATCATCTCGGTCGATGGCACGGCGCTGCTCGTCATCGTGGTGGTGCTAGTGCTGCCCGACCTGTACATCTTCTGCACCTCCGAGGGGTCGAGCATCCTGCCCATCGTCGTCGTCGGCACATCCCTTTCCGTAGTCTGCACTTCCGGTTCCTCGGTATCGGCCTCCGCAGTGGTACTCGACACGGTCGTGCTACTGCTAGTGACGATCGTTTCCGAAGTCACTTCCGACAGGATAATTTTCGGGGTGACGGTTGAGATAGTGGCCGGTGTGTCAGCCGTGCTGACAGTCACAACAGTTTGGTCCTCCATGGTTCTGGCGGACTTGTCGCGGCGCCTGTTGGCGGCCGCGGCTGCAGCGAGCCTGCGCCTCTTACTCACGGGTCTCGCGTCCGTCCACCTGATCGTGAAGCCCGGCTGTTGCTGCTGCTGCTGCTGCTTATTCGCTGCGGCGTTTACTACTCGCTGCTGTTGGCTGGCTCGTGGGGGAGCAGCGGCTTGCTCGACGGTCGCGCCGGCACTGAGCGGCCGAGGAGCGCTCGCGGCCGGCGAGGAGACGGTGATCGGAGCGCTGCCGGTCTGATGCGAGCTGTTGCGCAACGCGCTGCTGCTGCTGCTGCTGCTGCTCGTTCGCTGCCGCGGAGATGGAGCTGCTTCGGTCACGTGCTGCACTGACTGAGATTCCGACTGCGACTGCGGTTCCTGTTGGTGGCGGAGATGCTTTTTAGTCCCCGGGGTGACGATGTGATTCAATTTCGGGTGGGAGTATATGTAAGCGCGTCGAAGCGAGGTGAGATATGTCGAACGCTTTGGATGTATAATGACTTTTTCGGATCGCGAGTTCAATGGACGGTGTTGTTCGGTGAGGAAAATTTTTTTGGTGAATTAGTTTGTGACGAATATTACGTTAATGTTTAACGCGAATGGATCGTAAAATTCATATGATTTATATACGTAATTTGAAGATACTCTCAGGAATATCGCGACGCGTGCTGAGATTATAATATTTTGCTGAGCAAAAAGTGGATCTTTTCTAATGTGAAATAGCCGCTTATTAAATCTCGTAAATAATAGCAAAAGCTTAAGAAAATGCCGAGGCTTTTTCCAGCTCCGGGACGACGACGAGCTGTTTGAAAAAAGAAACAGGTTTTACACGAACTCGGAGAGAACTCCTCCTACCTAATAGGTTCGCATCCAGCAATTTTCTAGGTATATATAAAACTAATGAAAATCTAACAATCCAATTTATTCTGACGTTCGCGGTAAGCGGATATTTATTACACTCTAGTCATTATAGTATAAAATTAAGTTTGTATATAACTATTGGAAAATTATCATATTCAATTAAAATTATTTTTCTAAAAACAATAAACAGTCCTTCACGAACCTTGTTTTCCACCGTCGACTTGTCCGTTTCCTCGGTCGTCGTCGAGCTGACCACCGTAGAACTGGCTACGGTCGTCGTTGTCGTCGTAGTCGAACTCTGTACACTAGCTACAGTAGTAGGCATCACCGTCGTGGCCTCTGTAACAACGATTCTCAGACTGAGATTCGCCATGGCAGAAACCTCGCTGTTCTTCTCGGCGTCTGTCGCGTTGATGCTGTTACCCCGAGCATCGGACACTGCTTTATCGGGACAGGATGGCTTAGGAGTAGTCGTCGTGGTGGTGGTGGTCGACGTGGAAGTCGGCTGTTCACGAAGACTAGTCGTGCGCATTTTCGTAGACTTGCTGGCGCTGACGTGGTTAGTGCTTCGGTCCACGCTGTTCATCTCTTCGTCCAGGATCGCGAGGAGCTTCTTCGGGGAGGGACTCGCTGATGAAATTTCTTTGCCCATACCTGGTTTTTCAAAGACGCAGAATTAACATAATTAACACGTTGCCTTTATTCAACAGAAATTTCTCCGGATAAATAAGCCTATAGGAATACGGAACCCGGCAGTATATGTCCAACAAAGGCCGAGGTAAAAGAGTACGTATACATAACTCACAGCCGCGTTATCCAAATTTTTCACCGAAGACTTAAAAAGTGAATCTAATTAACACGGAAATCACACACAATCAACCGAACTTGTCGCATAAATAACCGTGTATAATAACTACGTATATATATATATGTACACACGACAGAGAAAAAGAGAAAGGGAAAAAAAGAGTGTGTCACATCACACAATTCGGCTATATCATCGCATTATCCGGTAAATTGTAGAAAGTCCGCGTATAAAAGCTCGCTCATCAAAATCGTCATCTTTATGTTATATACAGTGTACAACGTCTGATATGCCAAAAAAGAAAAGTCGCGCGCGCGAGAGTAAAAGCGGTGCACTTTCGAAAAAGGAAAAGGAGAATCGTCGCATACCGGTTCCCCGGAGCTTCTGGCCGAAATACAGGAACTGGGACATGTCCTCGATGGGGATGTTGCTCTCGACCGGCCTGAAGTGATTGTACAGGGAAGCCGGCATCTCGACTATCTTTTTGCCCCGGTGTTCCATTGAATTGCCGCTGTTCATCTGATGTTGGCTGGCTCTCTGCACTTTTGACGGATTACCACTGCTCGGCGATGTGGCGTTACGTTTCAGACTGTTACTAGACGTTCTGTGTTGGATGGTACAACAAAAAATTATGCATATTTAGATGATGTTTATCTCTAATAATAAACAAGTTTTCTCTTTTTTCCGAGGGACTTTGTCGCTTCGTTAAAAATACTCATATAATCAAGATCAAAAACGAGCGAATGTCTAATTATTTCGTATACGTCTACATACTACGCATCAACAATTAAGCGTCACTCCTCTCCCAATTAGAATAAAACACGAGCTATCTCTAAATCAACAACAACAGCAACAGCAACTGGTTCCAAAGTCCCTCTCTCTATCCTCTCAATTCGAATCAGCGCGACATCTCACCCCGTAGTCCCACCGCCGAGTGTCTCGATAACGATCTCGTGCGTGTCGTTGATCGACTGCTGTTGCTGCAGCTCGGGCACAGTCACGTACAGTCCATTCTGTGACTCCTGCATTTCCAGCACGTCTCCGAGCATCGTTTCCCTGACGACTGGCTTCCGACGTAGGGACGAGCGTCGTGATGCCAGAGCCACTGAAGACGAGGCTGCAGCTGCTAGACTTTCCGAGGAAGAAGGACGATGTCGTAGCATGACTTTGCGTCGTCTGGCGACGAGGATGTTGCGAAGCGCCTGCTCGCGTCTGGCTTTAGCTCGAGGTGACTCCGTGTGCAATGACATCCGAGCTTGACGCTCGTCGTAGCTCGTCACCTCTGTAACTGAGGAAAATGAAAGAAACTTTATAATAGCGGAATTATAGACGCGTAATTATACGATAATTCGCGTACACACCCTCTCGTAATGAATAATTCATATGTAAAATGATTAACGCGCTTATCCTAAATTGTATGCAAGTAGCTACTGCATTATACAAAGGAGGCCAGCGATAATAAGCACTTTCTTCAATTTGAATAAATACTCGATAACGCGCGCGCGCGCGCGCTTCCTCCCGTCAACTTGCACTTTCGCGCTCCTCTGGCCAAATAATCACTGCCTTCAGTGCGTATATTAACGGCCTGTGCGTGAAAGTTTCCGAACGAAAATATCGCGGCAAGTTCCGTTCAACTTTTATATTTACACACGCATATGATACATACGTGTATATATAGGTATATATAACATACACACACGGGCCGCGTGCCAGGCCATTTAATGAGGTGACCTTAAAAGAAACCGAGTCAGTGATCTCGCGGACTCGACACACAATACGGCCGTGAGCGCGCAGCGCATTGTAGGTCCTGTACCGTTAGCTGCTCTCCTCGCCTCGTTTGCGAGAGCTCGCGTTAATCTTTTCCGGTATAGCTGCTCTTGCTGCTGCTGTTTCTATATACTGCAGCTTGAAAGAAACGCCGGATTATAGTTCGTGGATGAGGTGCGTTGAGTTAAGAGATTTTATGGGGGTTTTACGCCCGAGAACCTGTAGTGTAGCTTGGATCCTGACGGTTGTTAAGGTTCAGAGTAATTGAAACGGATTTTTTTTTCTGAGAAAGGGTGAGGCTCGAGCGTTGTTTAGTGTGATTGAATGAGTGTGTGACGGATTATTGCCGGCAGGCGTTGACTAATTTTGATTTATAATTCCACATACTGTATAATTGTGATGCCTCATCAAATTCATCTTACGCAATTTTTGTAATTTTCTTTTTCAAGGAAGAACTCGCACTCCTGCTGTTCTCCCGTTATTCGCTTGTTTCGAGTTTTAAAAATCAATCGGAAATAAAACTGTCATGTTTCAGTATCAACTGTCATGTATCATTATACATACAAAAACATCATCGAAAAAATGACAAATTATCTCGTCAAAATATATTACTCCTCGGAATAAGTCTAAAATTTCAACGCATATAAGTACGCACATCTATACCGTAAATTCCTATCTTTCCAAAAATCGATCCACAAAACCCGTAAGATCTCATGATACCATGCAATTACAGAGTTCGCCCAATAAGGAAGTAGAATCCTTCTAGCAGCAGCTGCTAAAAAAATGCGGAACCCCAACCAACCAAAAAAAAAAAAAAAAAAAACAAAACCATCGACTCCCAACAACATACACACACGAGCGCCACGACCAGCAGGAGAATCATCTCGTCCAAGGTCAAGGGTCTGCTTGGGACAAAGAGCGCGGTAAGGAGGGAACGAAGAGGATCGTCGGCGGCTGCGGCTAATTACACGCTAGTCGACGCATGCCTCTAATTACACTTGAAAATATAAGCGCCAACGAACACAATAGCTCGTCGATGCCTCAGTCCGATTCTTCGTCTCTTCGTATTACACACCGCGTATACGATTACGTGAAACTTAATGAACGAGCGCCTGCATAACGCCGACTATTAAGTATATCTCGACGATTCCGATGTTTCCTGGAAGATGCAACTGATGTGCGGGGCATTTTTTTTTTTTTTTTTTTTTTTTCGTTCTTCTCTTGAGATGTCAGAAGGTTTCGGATGAGAGAGAAGAGATCGCTATGATGATGGCAGTTCGATAAGATGAGATTCGCGACGTGTGTTATATGTATATATAGCCTTTTGATATGCGGCGGCGAGCTTCGGAAAATTATATGGTGAAGGTAATTTACGAGACGATCTTCTGAGTTATTACGTGTTTATATTATGCTAATGGCGTGTATTAAAGAAATTTCGCCTTTCGATATGGGGAGTATTTTATATATGCGAGGAGGAGATTACACGCTATCACTGATGCAGGGATTCTCTCGCGATGCGTAGAGGCTAATGACGCAATGGAAGAGAGAAAAAAAAACTTGAAATCATAGAGGCGGTTTGTATAGGTGAATGGATTATTGAGTGGTGCGCGGGAACTCGGATATTTATCTAATAATTAAGCTGTCGATACCGTCTATAGATAGGATAATGAAAAAAAATTTTTTTTTTCTACAATCACGGCCTCGAGAGTACATCGCACAATCGTCATGGTCTAATACAAGATTCCATACACTGATATCATCCGAGCATATAGAAATATTATAGCAACGCAGTTTGTATACACAGTCAAAACACAGCAGGACAACGTGTCCAAAACAGCAAAGTAAAAGCGAAACCCGCTGACCCATAAAACCCGTCCCATTGATCCTCGCAAAAGTAGTCCGCGCGCGCAAAAGTCTTCGAAAATAAAGCAAAAGCATCTCCTCTTATCGCGTATATACAGCCCAGCGAAGAGAAAGCGTTCCCTTTCGATAACCTCAAAAGCTCGCTGTACTCTCTCCTCTCCCATTGAATGACCAGTATATACCTATATATATGCATCAGCAGCAGCCTCCCGCACGAGCATCTCTCAGCACAAAGAGTAATATACATACTCGATAAAAAAAAAAAAACAAAAGACATCGACAGCGACGGAGATCGGTGTCAGTCGCGGTGTATATATACGATGACGTCAGCCGTTACGCGTGCATATATATACAAAGAAACTGCTGCAGCATATACGATCGTGTGTGTCGGTCTTTATAATAGCTATCATCGCTCGCAGAGACTATTATGCTAATGGCTCGAAATTAGCCGTGTCTCCTCTCTCTCTCTTACTCTATCGCACTTTGTCTCTCGATCTTTTTTCCTATATATACTGCATACAGTATAACCGGTAGACGCGATGCTTATCGGCAGGAAGGGACTGAATATTGGCAGAGTACCGCTATACACTCTGCGGAGGCGTATGTGTGTGTATATATATATATATCGCGAACGGGAACGACCGATGTCCAAGATAAAAATTCAGATCCTCGCGCGCTCCTTTATATCTTGACGCTCGATCGACGTGTATATGCGCGCGTATATCGGCTCGGACCGATCGCCCGCGCATATATAGGTACTTGAAGCTTCTTGCGGTCGCTGATTCTTTTAAGAATATATACTGAGAGTTCGCGCGCTCGCGCAAGAGAGATGATCGATCGATGGGAAGCCGCGACTCGTGCTTTATACGTTTTTCCACGAGTGTACGATATATAGGGCTGTATACACGCGGTGTTGGCTTACGCGGATGGAGCCTGATAGCGGGTTCATGGCCCTTTGAGGCTACGTCGGTCTTGTGTGTGCGCGCGTTATAAAATTTGTAGTGCTTTTTTTTATATTCTTCGTTGTTTTTTTTTTTTTGTTTGAGGTAGTTGAAGATTGATCGAAGTGTATAATACGCGTGCTTGGACGATGATGATTTGTAGTTGTTGTTATTATTGGTTATTACGTAAGGTTTTTGTAGTGGGTATAGGGGACGAAGCTCGGAATATACATAGGAAGATGATGATCGTACAGAAAGTCTTTTTTTCTCTCGGGACTCGGTAAACACACTCGACTGTTTGGATTAAGTGACGAGGTAATATTTTAATCTCTTCTGGAGAGAGGATATACTGATGCATAAGTTTTGGATAATAAACGAACTGATGGGGAAAAAATAGTGACGATTTATTTTTTCGACGATCATCGTCTTCAAAATCACCGTTGATCCGGGGAACAATCGTCGTAGACGGACATTAATCAAGAAGGAACCTTTTTTTTGCACCCGAGCGATTGTATAATATGTGAATGGCGCCTCGAAGTAGGTACTATACCTTGAAAGCATTAGCCAAGTCTTATTCAAATCATTAGTGTCATAAAATGAATTTTAATTTCAACCTACCGCTAATTCAATTATAAAACGCTTCCGGCTACTAATTTTATCCTCGGTCAATAACACGTATATATACACAGCCGTATGTCTGGTGTATAAGCGTTTCCGCAATCGTTGCGAATCCTTTACGATTTTTTAATGCCTCCGCCGCATAATAATAAAGTATCATCATCCGCATCACACGCAGTCTCGTCCACTTTAAAGCGTTGCGGCATGAATAATTCCCCCGACAAAAATCTCGCGAACCGATCAAATCCACTGCAAAAAAGCCACCTCAATTTCCTCAATCTCTCCCGAGAAGGCATACAGCCACAGCATATCACCTAACGAAAGCCATCATTTATCTCCTACTCCCTCAGACACACACACCGCACACTACTATCTACAGCGGCCGGATGTTAAACGCGGCTTCGATTAGGCTAACCGCGAGAAAACGGGCGTATGGAGACCGCGAGGTGAATTTATGAAGAGAGCCACGTTGTATACACGGCTACATTCGCGCGCGCGCTTGGGAAGAGAGAGAGAGAGGAAGAAGCGAGTTGCTGCTTCGTAAATCATATCTCTCCGTATAGCGAGTCGGTGGTCGTGCGTGTCCACCTACCTTCGCATGCAGCAGGCCCTTGAGCTTCTTCTTCTTCTTCTTCTTCTTCTTCTCTAGTGGTCTATAAAGTCGGCGGCGGTGTCGGTAGGGAGGTCCACGACAAAGTTGTGGCTCAGAAGGATTTATGGGGGTCATTTGCTGCGCTGTTGAGTTGCGAGTTAAAAGTTTTTCGGGACAGGTCACGTCGTCGCTTTTGCGCTATTGATGGACGGACGCGGCGAATATCGCGAGTGGGTGCGAAGATGAAGTGCTCGTTGAGACTGGATATTCTTATAGGCCGACAACAGGTGAGGAGGAAATTGTAATTTTTCTTTTCTTTACACTGGAGATCGAGTCCCGGATGATAGAGCCGTGTAATCAAAGTTTAGTGAATCGTTCGGTGACGAGACACCATGGGAAAGTGAAACAAGTAGAGCTTGAACAATGAATATAAAGTTTTGTATTTTTTTTCTTTTATGCTCTATAACTCATTGCGCAGCAGTGGGCGATAAACTTTTTTTATCTGTGTTATATTTGAATTTTATTTGCGTTTTATACATGCGCTCAGCTGAGCAGTAAAAAGTAGAAAGCAAATAAAACCATATAATTGAATTACACGAGTAGTAGTAGAAAATGTCGAGACTACACCTTTGTACCGAAATTTTTCACCAAACTTTTAATCGCTACCCCCATACTGACCAATGCAAATATCCCAGGCTTTTTCCAACAGCAGCAGGCCACACGCGTGCGCAACATGCGCGCAAAAGTCGTGAGAGCATGAAAACGGCCATCCGGAATATAAAATCTCGCGGCGAACATAAGCGGAATAAAGGAGAAAAATATCAACACACACACAGCAATGGGCTGCGCATCGTGAGCGAAGTCTGCGCGAGCGCGCTGCTACCTTCGGGAAGCCGCTTGATTTATGCATTTTATTCCGCAGCAACACGGCAGCGAGTATTGTTCGAATGGCCGGGCTAAAAGCTAAGCGCGCGATAACCCCGCGCGCGCGGGTCGTGTATCTCGGAATATTATCTTTCTCCGGCGGTCGCCCGGCCGGTATATATACACTCTGCTACTCGTGAGTCCTTGCGCGCACGACACACTTTTTATGCGACTTGTGATGCCCGAGTCCTAAGGTGAAGAGGTCTGAGTGCCTGTGTGCTAGTTGTGTATATATTGCGTATTTGTTATGGGCTTGTATGTAGGATGGGGGGAGAGAGAGTGGGGAACAATTTTTTTGTTTCTTTTTGACGCTGTTTGCAAAGATTAGAACGTGTGCAGGTGACGTAAGTTCGTATTTTCTGGCTGATTTATGACTTTTTAAAAACTAATATTTTGCAAGGATTTTGCTAAAAGTCAGTATTACGTGAACGAAAGTTTGGGTGGAAAGTAAAGCTACTTTAAAACTCGTAACTCACTCTCTCTCTCGCTGGAGAGTAAATTATAATTGAAAACTGCGATAAACAAAAAAAAGTATGCGCTTTCAGATACAGAACCTGATTGAGAGAAGAATGCAATTGTCTTTACTCTATCGGCGATGCCGATCGTTTTTTTCGCAATATTATTTATCTCGAGAGAGAGAGAGAGAGAGAAAGATAAAAAAACGTTTTGTTCGTGGACCGCAGAAAGAAATAGAGGAATCAAACGGAGCATTGAATTTTTTTTTCTCAAGAGAGTACAAAATACACTTGTTGTGGTCGTTGACAGCTCGACTAACGACTCGAGGAAGTGCGTAACATTATTACTGCGACTCTCTCGAATGGGCGTCATTAGCGATTATGTCATTGCAAAAATGTGTATATCACGCTAAAACATAGTAACAAATTTCGTGTTGACGTTTTTGGCCTCTCCCCCCGCAATGTATTACGTATTAATTCATATTTATCGAGAACGATTACGGCACACAAATCATGTAAAACTACTTTTTAATGACACGACTCTCTGCCCCCCCCCCATTTCGTATTCTCGTTATACTATCGTTATATAGACGAATTATCGATCGATTGCATATCGAATCAGTTACTCCATCACCATCAGCATCTTTGCGAAATAATAAAACACACATATACAATAGACCACCTCCTTCTCTTCCTCCACTAATCACATACAAAAAATGTCTTGCTGTAATTCAAATTATACACATATATACACTCGTCAACGATTTAGTCGTCGCAATAAACCTTCTGAGTATAATTACGATCTCCGGTATAGGACTGCACCGTCAACGCAATCAATTATATTATTATATAGACCCTCGAATTTCTCATCTCCAAATAATAATACTTTCGATAATCATTAAGTAACAAACACACAGTCGCGCGCGTCGGCGGGAGAGAAGGTTACGTATATACAGTATATATGTATATACATGCGAGCGCATCAGTGTTCGTCTTTCGTGAAGCGTGTATCCGTTTCCGTTTGCATATATAGGAGAGCTGCCGCGCAGAGGACACTCCGGTCACTGGGCACGACGCCGCGACTTCGTCTTTTTCTAGCCGATGGTTGCGCCGCAGCGCAATTATGTAACGGCGATTTTCTCGTTTTCTACTACTAATACTATAGCTCTCTGCACGATGCGATTCGTGTTTGTATTTTTTTTTTCTGGTCTCGGAGATCCTGGGTATATTGGGAAATCCCGAGGTCGCTAAATTCCGCTCGCGATTTATTATGGAATATATATGTGACTCTTATTATAAGCGGATTTATTACCGCGTCGCGTTTCCATAATAATGTTTGTACACGTAAAGTATATATAAGCATTATGCGAATTGAATAATATATAGTATAATCTCTGCTCCAAATACGAGCTGCTAATATATAATTGCTCGTTGTAAAACTAATTCCTCGACGTCTGGCGTAATTATGCAAATTTCGAAAAAGTCATAAGCTAATATGCAGCATAATGAACTGCTTATGCTCGTATTTTATTATCAGAACACACGGCGCGTCAAAATTGAGCTCACAGCGCGTAATTAACGTGCGCGGCGTGTTTAGCTCTAATCGCTCTCTCGACGCTTTATAATGCATTCAACGCGAGCGTGAAACTCAAAAAATGCTCCTCATTATATGTGAGATCACACAGAATTATATCATACGAAACTATGTGAAGTCGTTACACGACATGCCATTTTCAAAGTCCTATATACTGTATTTCTTCTAGTTCACTTCTCCCACGGCAAAGAGACGCCGTCGCGACGAAGGATGCGCTGTATATTCTTGAGAAATTTGTTTGATTAACCCAAGCTTTCCCTGGATTATAAATTCGTGCGTTTCGAATTGTATGTTTAGCCGGAAATCCGAGCGGCAATTAGAGCTCGATTTTTTACTTTTATCGCAGGTATACACGCGAGTTATTATAAATGCATTTCTGAACAAGTGGGAGATAAAGTCGTGAGCGCGCGCGCGCGGCAAAAGGTTATTCGGATCGAGAAACCGAGAGTGGACTCGGCCGCGGATCAGAGAAAGAAAAAAAGGTATTATGCAGCGGCAGCAGGTCGAGTCAGTCGGCAAGGGAATAATCCTTATATTTTACGGTCATAAATAATCCTTCGAATTCCGAGAGAGATGCTCGTGACTCAGAATTCCGTTCGGCGAAAAGAAATCAGTCAAAAAGCACAGGCGAGCTTATAAATTTTCCGTGAGCTACCAATCCATTCCCCTCTCTCGTTACGTCGGCTTCACTTTCGGTATCTCTCGAATAATAACAAATCGGAAGGATGATGAAAGTGAGTTCGGGAGGCTGTTATAAGTGCACCTGAGACTCCTATAAATAAAAGCTCGTCGTACCAATAAAGGTCATAGATTTTAATTTGTTTGTTTTTTATTAAAAATCCATCGAGGAGATGCAATCTGCCTGAATGCCATATCATTAAGCCTAGAAACCGAGAGATGCCCATCCGCGAAATTCAATTAATTCCCTCTATCTCTCTCCTAGACTCCCCGAAGAGAAAGACGAAGAGAAGAGAGAGAGAGAGACAGAAAAAAGTGAATAAAGCCCACGCCTTATCTATACAGCTCTCGCACTTATCGTTTTCATTAGCGCAGCGACGCGCACGGCGAAGCTCCTCTCGAAGAATCCCATAGAGCCGATAGCTCCGCTCACAGTAACAAAACGAAAAAAATAAAAACAAAACTGAGGAGGAGGAGGAAGGGACCACGAAGAGAGAGCATTGTTTATCGCGATTAGGAGGCTGCAGAGCTGGCAGGCCGCAGAGAACTAGCATAAATCATTTCCGGTCGATGCGTCGATCGAGCGAAGAAGAACCTCTCCCTCTCTCGTGCGCAGCTCTAAGACCGCACGAGAGTGCTGGTTACGTGTCTCTCTCTCTCTCTCTCACAGATGCTATCGTGTCCCGATACCGGCGGAGAGGCGCTCCATTACATAAGTTTTCCCAGCACAATGGACTCTACTACTATAAGCTAGCTGCTGCGGATCCATTAAATCCTTATGCAAATATCGCCAAGGGGGAAACAATGCAGAGGCTCTTCCCGGACACGTCCCTCATCGAAATGCTCGAAAAAGTCCTCCTCTGCTGCTACTGCGCTATGCATCAGCCACCCCTCCATATAATATATGCTTCCTAATGTCATTCGCGTATTCGATCGTTTCTTCCTTTCTCACCGGGAGCGATGCGTTTGTTTTTTTTTTCTCTCTTGAGAGAGGCGTTTCTTGATGAATAGCTGCGTTCTCGTGTGCAGGATATAGCTGATGTTGCGGGAATTCAAGGTTGATATAATATACCTACTGGCGCGCGCGCGCTCGCGAAACAATGACGCGCTTCCGAGGATTGTGTGTGTAGGTTTGTTTTCTTTATTTCGACGCGAGTTTTTATTTTAATGCGAAGGATGTATAAAGCGAGATTGGCTGCTAGATATATATCAAAAACTACGCCTACTCCGTTATACTTTGGTGGCAGCCCGTATAACTCTCTGATGCTGATGCTCGCGGATGAATCTTGTAATTAATGGCGAACCCTAATTCTCGTGCAGATTTAGAATGCGGCCATAACTTCCATAGACTATACAGTCGGTCGGAAATAGTAAAAATAGAATGAAAGGTATAGTCTGGACAGTAGAAAAAGTCGAAACCCAGTCAGACCGACGTTCCCATATTAAGAATTTTAGTGCATATAATAAATTAGAGATCATTGCATTTTTCGCTATCAATTATACACCGTGTGCAGTCTATTCAAGTTTCCAGTTACGTCAATAAGCGGAAGGCATAATGGAATTTTACAATTTCAATAAGTGCAGCGTATAAAATAAACTTTACAAGCTCGCAATGCTTCGAGCATAGACGTTTAACGAGGAAGAAAGGCGAATAAATTTATTTGACTCTCCGAGAGAGTATTATATATACAGCTCTACCGATAAAGGCAATATAACACACAGATGTGTCGGCGGTAAGAGAGCAGTGTGTAAGTAGGTCCGACAACACATTCTCACTTTCTATCTGGAATGTCGAGGGATTTTTCGGTGTCTCGACTGATGTATAAGGTAAATATAGAAAACAGGCGCGGCGGCAGCGTTGTTTCGAAAAAAAAAAAATAAAATGAACGAAGACGTCAATGAAAATTGGTATAACGAGCGTAAAGGATAGATCGAGGTGTCGTGTTTCTGAGATTTTTGAATGACAAACGAGTTGTGCAATTTGCTTGTACACAAGAGTCGAGATCTGTATTATATATTGCGATGAAAAGTTGCTAATTCTTGTCTGTTTACTGAGGGTGTGATTAGTTTGCAGAGTTAGTTTTCTACTTTTACGTAAGTAGGTATGCATATGCCTAGAATAATTCTCGTCAGCTCATAACTATACCGATTTCATTAATATACGTGCTGAGTATTTATGGCACACGCGCTCGTATACACACGTGTATATTTTTCCTCTAACGACTTATCCGAAGTAGCTCGCACGTCAGTCAAATAGTGTTTTATAGGCGTCCTAAAAGTGTAAAATAGGCAGACGCACTTCCGATGTTCCGCGTATACTTATAGGTACATATCTCAATGGAAAGCAAAAGGAAATCGTGCTTATAGTATACAGCATACATAAATTTGAAGACATCTCACTTGGATTCGATCGAAGGCATCGATCAAAAGCTTTTCGAAACGCATCAGCATTACACGCTTCGGATAATGCTACACACAGCCTAGAGCTGCTTAGATCTCGGACAACCGGATTTCCACATAAAATTATCGGCAACAGCAGCAGTTCAACGCTTTAGTCTATAATTCCCCCAATACACACACGCACACATACACACAAAGGCCAAGGCGTATATGTATACAACTTTGAAAAACCGGCTAGTCGACTCCCTTTGGATTTGAAAAAAGTCTGGCCCCTAACGACGACGACGACGAGCAAGTCCGCTTCGACGATACCTACTCTCGTCTCTAGCATGAAATTTATCGATCGATCGAGTCGCGATCCGAAGAATGCTTAGAGAGCTAGCCGCGCGCACGCGGACGTTAACAAAGCAAAACAAATCTCCCGCGTCTATCGCTCGTTGCTGCTGCTGCTGTTGCTGCTTCCAGCGTTTCACGGATTAGCGAGTCGTAGGTAGCTTATATATACGTATATATACTCAGCATCAGCGGCATCCCCGGGGACTCTGAAGAGAGTAAAAGGCTTGCGCGTAGGCCGTAAGTAGAGAGAGAGAGGGAGAGAGGAAAAGGCAGCAGCAGCTGCGGCGGCGGCGGCGCTAGGTCGTAGCTCTGCGCCCGCGGAGAGAGATCACGATCAAGATCATTGACTCCTCACGAATGTAAAACGAGACGAGCGAGCGAGAGGAGCCGCAACCCGCTCTTTCTATATAGCTTATATGTGTACGTATACACACATATATATATGCCGTAGCTGCTGTTTACGCGCGGCTGACGCGAACGATGCCCGCGAGACGTGCGCGCTTTTCGCGTCAGTGTATTATGGGCCAAAGAGATGCTGAGGCAGTTCCACCTCTGTTGCATTCGGATGCGCGAGGGAGTGGATATATGTATCCTATGCCCGATGCGGGAAGATAGGCTGCAGAGGGTTTAGATGACTACTGCTGCTGCTGCTGCTGCTGCTGCTGCTTTGATGTTGCACGGGAGATGCGATGATGGCAGTGAGAGAGAGAAAGAAGTATTCGCGGAATGGAGAAAAGCCGCGGGCTGTGAATGTGCAGGCTGGTTGCTTAGGGACTGATTTATACGTATATTCTGTTGGATTTTCTTTTTTCTTCGAATATTTTGAATAATACAAAAAAAAGCGCCGTGATGATCGCGCGAGAGGAAAATTTTTGTTACTAATCGAGAATAACAAAGCTTTTTTGGAAAAACTTTTTGTTATATGCGTCATTGTGTGTTTGCACAAACATCGACAGAGATTCAAAATGACGAAATAATGCAAAACAGCTATTAATTTCGATATTAACTACGAAAACAAGACAGTCAAATATTTTCTACGCACTTCCACCTCGTTCAAGATCACAGAGTCCTCCATTTCCATCCACACGTATATAAGACATAACAAACAAAAAACGGTTTATCCAGCTTTTAGCTAAATCAACAATCGCCTGAAAAATCCAACGCGCAATAGGCTCTCTCCCTCGAAACTGGCTCTGATGTGTATGTATTAAAAATTCAAAAACACGATCATCTCCCGTCGCATCTTCGCACTTCTCGAGACAACAAATAAAAGGCCAATTCATAATGGGTTCCTAATTCCCTTCCTCCTCGCATACATTATAACCTCTATGCGCGCATCTACATATTATAGGATAGGCCAGAGAGTATATGTATAGTAGGAGAATGAAAATTATACCGCGATTAAAAGGAACATCCCGCGCGACTACGTAATCGATGCTCGAGCGAGTCGACGACCTTGAGAGCAGCGGCGCGGGTCCAGAGTCTATAGACATACACGTATGGCTGAGAGAGAGAGAGGAAGGAAGGTCAAGGCTACGCGTCACGCACGGCCCGGCATCGAAATCATCATCATCATCATCATCGCATCATCCTCCTACACAATGCGCCGGTGAGCGAGGAGAGCATCTCGATACCGAGATATTTTCACTGAATGCTAATTGTTATATATGCCTCGTGCAAGGGCTTATAGCTACTTTATGTAGTTACGAAATATGAGATTCAGCCGGATGGAAAAGAATTATAATTGCTGAATGGCAGTCTTTCGTTGTGTGATGCTATTGTATTATGCCCTCCGATTGAATTTTCGAGATGACGTGTATATAATAGTACATTCTACTTTTTTTTTGTCTCGCGTGTTTTTAATATTGGTTTTGGTAGATAACGTCGCAATTAACAAGGATGTTCGATATCGCTTTTTCCGAGAGAGGTGAGAATGAGTGAGACTTGTTTTTGTCCAAGCCGCGCGGATCGTTGAAGGAAAAAACAACAAACAATTTCTATAAGCCTTCAATGTCGTCGTTCCGATGAAGCGTGCCGCCGTTGCAGTCACTTTCAAACTGCAAAATTTACATATTATCGAGCTGTTGCAGATATTGAGGGACGCATTTAGATACTCTGAGTGGCTGTTAAATTTTCGAGGAACCGCATCGACATTTTTATGGATATACAATCGAGACTTCGCCGAAAAGGCGACGTTTCATTACTGCACTCAGCGCGAGCATAAAACCGGCAAAAAAAGGGAATAATTCAGAGAAGCTACCGTAAAGAACTAAAGCTTGAAAAACAAAAGGCGAAAAGTCACGGATTTTAGGTGTGTATGCCATCAGAGATACGATCGAACGTAAAAAAAGCAGCCCATAGTCGGCCATCCCGTCCGGCTTAACAAAACGGCCCATTGTATTCGCGATCTCAATTTACCGCTTATACACATCCAAATAATACCGCAGCTCTCTGCATCAGCTATACAACAAAACACACATCAAAGCTCATACATACAGAAGTATTCAAAGCCTCTCCTCTCGAGAGCATCGCACGCACCCAATAAATCATCCGCAGCCACAGGATTATCTCGTCATATTGCTCAAGCCGTTAAATTTACGGTTGTATTATTCCCTTATATACTCATACACGCGGTGTATATCTCAGCTCGCCGCGCCTTTCTGCATCTCGTTATATCCGTTAGCGACAAGTTCCACCTGCGCGCGCGAAACGAAGACAAGGACGATCCGATCGTGGGAGCTTCCGAGAGGGAGAAAAACTCTAGCGGATCCAGGGTATATGATGATCCGCGCAATTGGAGCGAGACGTGCTTAGGATGTGTATCTCATCACAGAAGGGGGGAGAGATCGTCGTCGACGGAATCTCACTGCGCGTGGGAGAGTCGGTATAACTGCGCGACATGATGTTTATGGAACTGAGAGATGGATCTCGTTGATGGTCTGTGTTTTTTTGTTGTTGTTTACTCTAGTTGGAGCGCGATTTTCTTCTATAGCTGTATATAAAGCTGGAGATTATGGTAAGGAGGATCTCGTTTGCGTTTTTCTCTGATTGCTCGGGGGTAGCTTGTTTTAGCAGAGGTATTGAAATTCAGTGTTCTTTATAGAGTATTGAATATAAATGCGATCTGTATATTTGTATTGCTTTTTTTGTTGGATTCGTGGTAGCTTTGAATGGGGACGAACGCGCTGTGTGTGTATAAAGTTATCGATATATGGAAGTATATGAGGTTATACTCGGTTCCTTTTGCGGCTGATGACGTTAGGAGAGGATTCCGAGAAGTGGATTTTTGTTTCGAAAAATAACGAGTTTTTTCGTTTTTGGACTCGCGTGCGAAGCGAAAGAGGAATACGAAAATGATCCTCCTTTTTTGCTACGATCGCCACTTCTGATCATCATTTATAATAATAGTTTAGGTTAGATAGAGACGCTAAATTATAGTTTTGAAAAAATCCAGAAACGTCTGGACACATCCGACCCTTATCTACTGGACGGCACAGCAAACAAAAAATCCAATTCAATCAACCGAGCCACAATCTTTCCCAGTTATTATAACGTTCACAAAGACATCCCAACCCATTCTATACACACACGAATTCTCACACAAAAGCTCGTTAAGATTCCGCATAAAACTACAGGAAACTGCAATCGTCATTCCTCATATAACACATCACATGCAGTAGTCTGTGTAAAATCCTCGACATACGCAAAGCCAAAGCTATAAATAAGACCTCGACGCACAATATAACGCAGCTCGATATATGTATATACAACAATCCCATGATTTCCTCCTGACGATCGCGAAGCAAGACATGCGCGCGCGTGAAGAGGAAGAGTAGCCGACACCTCTACATCAAATCCAGAACATCAACAATGCACGCGCGCCGTGTTTCGTCGTGTATTCTCTCTCTGCGGGCGGATTATTTGTATGCAAGTCTTGCCTCGACACAAGTGGATATATACACCGAAAGAGCATGTGCACACACGTGTGTTATACGTATATAATATACGCTTGCGCAACAACCTACTGCTGCGATAGAGAAACAGGGAAAAAGGCATATGCGCATTATATACAGGGATGTCACAATAGAGTATAGCATATATATATATATATATACACACACACGTGTACACCATTATATACGTG
>UCOJ01001437.1:0-30319 GCA_900474305.1 Cecidostiba fungosa
TTAACCAACGGCGTTGGTGAACCGTTGGTCAATGCAAAGACGTAAACCATTTTGGTTGGGTTATTTTCTACCAGGGATGAACTTTTTTAAAAACTAGGAAATCTAAGTGCGCTTCGCGCACTCCTTATTGTTATCAATCGTATCTTTACAGAAAGTTTTTTAATTTCGCCACCTGCTAAGCGCTAACAGTCTGAAGCGTTTCTAGGTTATGTAACAAAATTCGCATTTCTGATTCGCGTTCCTAAATTCTTGTACCAGGTGACCAATCATCAATTAAATGCTTCATAGCAAAGCCCATTACTTTTTTTAAGAGAGGAGACATAACAAAGATATATACAAAATAACATTTTTATATTTTCAATAAATTATTTAGTTTATTCTTCACTCAATTTACATAAAAGCACATACAATACAAAAATAATTATAAAAACCTAGTCATACTTATAACACTCGAAAAAATAGCTATTTAATAGCAATACGAATAATACGCACTTCACTACTCAATTTTCCTTTGAGCAGCGTGTCGATAAATGAGAGGAAAGATGAAACGCGAGTGTACTGCGATACTTTTTCACGCTCCTCACAAAAATTAACACCAGTGCTGGTCACACCAATCTGTACATTGTCGATAACCAATGGACTACCGCTGTCACCCTGTGAAGATATAAAGAATTAATCATCTATATTATATAGCACATTTCGACACGGGTGAGGAAGGTGATTATTTAGCTCATACGTGACGTTTTTCGCACGAATAAGCGAGTGAGGACTGTCACACGAGGTAAAAAATTTTATGCACCAGTATCGAACCATATTTCATACCACGATAGTCGAATAATAATATTGAAGTTATGATTTTGAAGTTAGAGTGGTATAACGTGTTCACACGGACTACTATTTTCACGTCCGAATTCGAAAAATCCACATGTATAATCATTATATACATAATTCATTTTTAGCCGGGTTTAACGACACTGACTTAATACAATTTAACTTACGTAGCAAATCCCTTCGGATTGTGAAATGCTTCGCTGCTTCATCTGACCGCAGATATGTTGAGGGTATAACGGCCAAGGATTATTCTTTATATGACAGTCGCTGTTGCTGATTATATCGACCTTTGCGTATTTAAGCTTGTTATCACTTGCACCATCACCTTCAACCTTCTCCCCAGTCCTCAGATTCCGTAGCGTCTGAATTGTTGTGTAGCCGAAGCCAGAAACGACAGCTGTGCGACCGACGTAGGAATCGATGAATCTTGGCAAATTAACCTTCTTCAGGTTTGAATTACTGTTTCCGAGTCCTAAATCTTGTTTCAACTAAAATATTCGTTTAATTATAGATTAAAAATATCAGTATCAGTGAGCGTTAGAGTAAACACTTGAATAGAAGTACGTATTTGCCTTCAAGATCGCAATGTCATTCACGAACGCAATAGTAGGATTGTACTTGCTGGACGTGTAAGCAGCGACAACGTCAACTTCATAACCCTCATCGTAATTATTTAGATCTACGGTGCCGGCGACTACTGTATAAATCTGGTACAAATCTGTGTTATTGTCTGCTATCAGGCAGTGGGCAGCAGTCAAGATGTACTGGTCAGCTATGATACTACCTCCGCAGAGATGTTTACCGTTTAATTGAATCGAGACTTGGTAAGGGAACTGGTCTTTGACGCTGTAGTCGCCACCTCTGATACCTTCGGCCTCTAATCGTGCGGAAACTGGAAGAGTATAAGTAATATGAGAGAATTTGTTATTAGAGAAGTATCTAGTACTACGATTGTACAGGAATCATTCTTATATTTTTAATGTAGTGGACTTACCGTTGTCAATTAGAAGAAACGACAAAATGCCAAAAAGGCAGAGCGTTAGGCTAGGGCGACTCATTTGTTGAGCTTTGAGGAAAACCTTACGTGGAATCATACTTTGCGTAGAAAGTTGCGCTTATTTATATACACATAGTAGCTCTCGAAAGGTGCGTATTATTTGCCAAATTTTTAGATTCATTCCACTGTTTACAAGGCTTGATAAACCATTTTATCACAAAAATGAATGACAGACGTCCGTTATCAATTGCAAATAAAATAGAAAATCAATAATTCAATGACTATGCGGAATAGAACGCTACCAACTGATTTGACATAATGCTCTTTCTCAAAGTGACATTATTGATTCATTGATTAATGAAAACGACTTAAGAATAGTACATTTCGTCACTAAAGTATGTCATACAAGGCTGAAATGACATTCTCGCTTGTGTATCGAACCAGCTTGTGCGAAATCGAATTTCGCATAGGGAGTGTTAAAAGCAGTAATATATGTTATAATATAAAGTAATTCTAACAATGATTACAGATATTATCATATTCAGGATGAATAAAAACAATTTTGAATTATAATATTTTTTAAAGTTGTGCATAATTTGATCAAACATCGTGTTGGCGATACAAAATGCATCTTTTCACTTTTTTAAATCTACTCGAAGTAATGATCAGTCTATATTGTTGAAATTTAAAAAAAATAAAGCTTTTATTAAAAGTTAATTTCTGCAAAAATTGGGCTGAATTCCACTGTGTGGTTTTTAAGTTATAAGAATTAATATGCAAGTTTATTCAAAACCTCAAAAATGGGATGCGAATTTAGTGATCTCTGCGAGTCAGTATTTCTTTGCAGAGGGATCACTAAATTCCAATTCCATTTTTGGGCATCAGCGAGTGATAAATTCATAAATTTAATTTGTTCAAATGTTAAATTTTTGCTAAAATTTAGGCTTAAGTATACTTTTAAATATGCATAATCTTAAGTTTTATTATCATACGTTAGCGGGAAAAACCCAGCATCTGCCGAGTTCGTCGTCGAACTCGGTTTTAGTATTATAAGTGTAGATGTCCGTTATTTTATGACGAATACGTGCGACAAAGAGAAATTTTGATTATATTTTCTTATTACAAAAATTAAACTCATTAAAAAATTGTTTTCTAAAAAAATAACGACAATTCAAGATTTTTTAATTCTATTAAAATGGTTTTAAAAGAGTATTAGTTAGTCAATATCAATAAGTGAACACGCGTATTTATTCAAGATTGTCTACTTATCAGCTTTAAACCTTATCCTACTATGAGGGAAAGGTACGAAAACATTTAATTTTATAGGTTTATAACGCGTTTTACTCAAACTTATTATTACTTTGATAACCTTTTATATTTTGACAGTCCTGAAAAAGAAGCGAATCGGGAAGGCGAAATTTTAAAAAAATAATCACAAATTTATTTTCAATCTTAATTATTTTAATAGAGTCACGATGCTCCTGACATACATATACATACATATACTTATACTTGCCATCGGGGCGCTGCCGCGCCCCTTGATTCTCTGCCAGCTCGGATTGAAATGGATTTTATGGAAAAACTAGCAAAATCCAATGCGCGCTACGCGCGCCCAATTTTCTTGAGGTTAGAAGTTCAAAATCGTAACTATATTCAGACCGAACATTTGTTTCTCAACCAATCAAATCGCTTTATTAACGGCTTCAAAACATCCGGTCATCACTTTTTTTAAGAGAAAAGATTGTTAAGCCTTTGCAGGATAATAATCAACTATAAAGGAGCACTACGTTTTATCGACTAAAACTGTATAATACCAATTATGTCGTCGGAAATAGACAATATATAGTAGTCGAATTCACGTGCAGCAAAACAGCTAACCTTAATTCATCAAAAAAGCCTAATTTCCATCGGGAAATGCCGGTAGAAGCTATCGCACGCAGACGTCCTCGCAAAAAGTCTCTTGGAACATCCTTAATCTACCAGCTAAATAGCAAAAAGCCTCTCTCGGTACACTCAGTGCCTCGACCGGCTACTAAAGCGATGGAAAGAGCCCGCAAGGAATTCTCAAGATCGACCTTCGCTCCCGGCCCGCCAACGACCGGCCAGTTTTAATGGTCGCCGCAAAGAGCGAGTGCGCGCGACACACGACGACATCCCTGTGATCTCGGCGGCTGCGGTGAGAATTTCACCGCATTAGCCGTCCCCCTCGTCGCGCGAAACACGTACGTCGCAAGTATAGGTATCGCGTGCTCGCCGCCTTCTTTGCGTGCCCGACAAGTAAGAGAGAGAAAACTTCTTTTGCCGGATTCGTTTCGCGCATAAATGCGCCTTACGGCCGGCACACGAACAGCTGATGCTGAGCTCCGGAGCTTAACGAGTACTTCTCGTGGTATTATATATATAGCAGGTATCAGGCTTATCTAATTGTTTTACTGAAAAACACATTACATTGTTTAATATACGAAATCACTTTTTAATCATTTTTTCCCTCTCGATTCTCGCTAGTTCGACAATGTGTTTCTTACACTGCGAGTTATTATTAATGACTGTTGCGTGAATATAAGTACACTAACATCTTTTATAATTTTTCAAAAAATAATGTGGTACTAGAGAATCGATGAACGCATATTGTCATCATATACGAAATTCCTAAAGACAAGTTTTCGCCACTTGACCGGCATTTACCGGGAGTCGATGCAAGCGCATACCAAAAGAGCTCTCACCCGAGAGAAACTGGAGCGCATATAAGAGCATAAAAATACCGTCGCCTCCCTAATCCACGCAAATTTTGATCGTCGCACATTTCAAAGGGCCGGCATGCTAAAGCACGCCTCTTCTCACGCGGCAAAAAGTGCAATTCAGCCCGGCCGAAGCGTTCCTCATTCAGAGCTCAAAATGAGGACTAACGTCGATTGCCCGCGGCACTTAGAGAGCTTCTCCCCAGCGATTCAGACGCGTTTTGGGGCCGCATCGAGAACTGCGACGAAACCGGCGCAAATGACGTCGTTTCCTGCGAGCGAGTACGCAAATGAGCGAGCAGGTACTCAGCCCCGCCGTTTCTATATCTATATAGAGCTATATGTCAAAGCCACGACTGAAAGCAAGCAGACGCGAATTTGTCAAATAGTTCTTGCAGTATTTTGATTTGCTGCCCTCGATTTTTCTATTTTCGTATCATTATGTGTATGTACTTCGCGTGTGTGGCAATAAATGAGATCAAATAGATTTAAATTCGATTTGGATGATCAAAAGTGGCTGATACTTAGTTTTCAATTAATACGCTATAGATATAGTCATTAGGCTGATTAGGTTAATTACAGTATTGGACTATTAAGAAAAAGAAATTTAAGTACCAGTTTGTAGACTATATTTTATCAATCCAAAGAATAAATACTATATTTAAAATTTCAAATCCCAAATACCTTTTTATTTGTAAATTTAGCTATCAATAATTTTGATTCAAGGTAAAACCAAAGATTTTAAAATCTAGAACTTATAAAGCCTAACTTTTATATATGTATAAGTCAATATATTATTCAAATTATAAAAGAAATTTGTAAGTTCCCAATACTGTAAATTTCAAACTTAGTCAGGTACTTAGTGAGGCTCAAAATTTTTCGGCCCAACGTTTGTAAGGTCCAAACTATAGGTTCCACTTATGGAGCCCTATTAGGTTAATTTATAATAAGTCACACGGCACACGTTCATATAATAGTAAATAGATTATCTCGTTTGAGGTGAAAATATTGATTTTTCGCAAATTATCGACTCGATTTTGCTTTTAAATAACATGCGTTAACTCGCAATCACCTGATACTGAGTAATTAGTTCATCTGGCTGAATCGACGAGATGAACGACAAGCTCAAATTGATAATCATTAATTATTAATCACAGAGATTCCTCTTCAACATATATTCGGTCAACGCACCCCTTTGAAATCGCTTGCGTTATATGCGGCTATATCTTTCGCACGCTTTATATCTTTCAGAATTGTCCTCATTTAACTACTGCATCAGAGCTTATACGTTATGCCGCTCGATTCCTCTTTAGCAGGCGTCTGTCGCTTGCAGAGGCAGCGATCCCTTTGATGTTACGTCTTTCTCAATGGCTAGTCCTCTAGCCATCGACTGCTCTATTTTTGCAGCAGCAGTCCTCTCTTTTCTGCCTGGTCTTTGCTATATTTATAACAGCGATTCGCTCGGCGACGAAAAGCTTCGCTGACGAATGGCTCGTGTAAAAAACGATTAGGACTCTCAGTCGCGGTGCGGAGGTGTATGCTGGCAGGGAGCGACTATTTACAGGGAGACCTAATTTAGAGGCGTGCCGCGGCTTTTAAGAAGCTATTGAGAAACGAGCGGCGCTCAATGAACGGGTGAACTAGCTGCCAAAGTCGAGAGAATGGTGATGAGAGTTGCTTTTAATGCTCCTTTGACTGTTTGAATGTCTTTGAGCGAAGTGCGGCTCCTGGTTTTGCCTTTCCTCTTTGTTGCCGGAAGGAATGAGGAATGAGTCTGCAAGAAATGCGATTACAAATGGCTTGTAGTCATGGGTATCGGGAGCTGCTAAAAAAATTAGACACGTATTTGCAAGCAGGAGGTATTTTAACTTTATTACCTTTTTAATTTTCCACCCCTCTGCTGTACAAATGCAACCAACTCATGTAAAAAAATACTTTTAATTTTCTGCAGGAAATACTCTATATGAAGTACGTGTATCTTCACCCTCAATAAGAGGTTGCGTCATGTTGTCGTTGAAGCGTGAAAAGTTCGAGTCGCTGAACTGAGCGAGTGCTTAGCCTCAAGGGAGTCGCCAAGGGAAGTATGTCCCACCAGAGCTCAAAATTATCTGAACTGAAAACACTTCTCAAGATTAATTGGATCTTCAAGATAACTGATGCACCATGTCGTGTATAATGTTTTCTAAATTAACCTACATGTTTAACGTTCTTAATCTCAATATTGATTATTATATCAAAAAAATGTATTTAAAGCTCTGTACCTATACAGTCATCACAAGAAAAAAAAACTTGAAAAAAAGGAAGTACACCAGATGGAAAGTCAACAAAAACATCATAAACTTCATTCAATACTGTCTTTTACTTTTACAAAACAAATGCAGCTATTGTTGATGCATTTAAATTGCGCATTATTACAACGCGCTCGCACTGAAGGCATTTATAAATAACCTATTCCGGCAGCGGCATCGTCGATGCGAAATAACGTCACGTCAGCTGCACTTCTCCCGACAGCAGTAGCGGCAACGTATAATTACTGCATTAATGAAATTTCGTCATCCAGCGCGAACGGGTCGTCAGCGTCGACTTGTTTATTCACAAGGAGAATAGAGGTTGCAAGCTTTCAACCTAGGCAAAATCCACTGCTGCAGCTAGGAAATTTTTCGCCGTAATCCCTGCAACGACATAGAGGGCCAAACTTGCACAGCAGGAAGCTGTATTAACGGTCGCACTCGATGCGAGGCGTATGATGAATATTTTAAAATTTTTCGTCAAACGCTTAATGCACAATTTGCCTTTCTCTTTGCAATTTTGTTTAGAAAGTGCTCCGGGATGACAAAGCCTCGAGTATATCAGGATTTTCTTTTTTACAGTTTGCGAGGGAGTCTGAGAAAATTGAATTTCATTCTAACGGCAAAAGCTTCGTGGAAAAGAAAAGCTGTCATTTTATTTAAATATTTTATTTCACTGTAAATTATAAACGGACAGGTTAAAATATCTAACTATCCAGAAAGGAAATCCGAGAAAAAGTTATAATTTTAATGCGCCGGTATAACTATTAATAATAGCATTTCAGGCGGATGCGTTTTTAAAAGGTGCCGCGGGTGAACAACACCCTTGCGGTAGGTAGACGCTCATTTAGTATTCGTCGAGAGAATGAATAATTTTTTAAACAACTTGGCACGCGCGTGGCGAGGCTTGACGTTAATGTCACCGAGGAAATTGTATTTTCAGAGAAAACCGCGCGAGACTTCCGTCTGTCCTATCTGTGTCTTTTACTACTTTGCCCTCTTTTGATGGTGCTCTCCTCTTTGCTGCTTTGCTCTTTTATTCTTATCCCTATCGTTCAGTGCTCGGTGAGGATATGAAAATTTTATTGCTCGTACACGCTAGAGTTATGAAAAATTTTTGAATATTTAAATCGCTTTATATTTATTTTACCGCGGCTGTCATCATTGAAATCTATCTTCATTTTCTCGTTTTATATAAAATTATCAATTATAAATACATATTTTTTTTAATAATAATTAAACCAGCACCCTTTTCTACATCGAGTGTTTGTATTTTTTCCTTTGATAATAAAAGAAGAATATAGATGAAAAAAATCGGTAGTATTGAAAAAATGTAAAATATTAAATTATTCGTGGAGTAAATAGAAAAATAAAATTTTTATTTTCTATCAGATTATAGTTAGATTTAACAGTTCATCCATGCAGTCGCTAAACGATACATTATAAAATTTATAGTGAACGAAGATGAAATAACTGGAAATCAGGAATTCTATCGACAAAGTTGTTTTAGCAACTTACTCTGTCAAAGATACCGTCAAGAATGAAAGGACTATCTCTTATACCATTTCGTTATGTAACAAATTATAACATAAGAACACAAACGAGAATCGAATACTCGAGTAGTCAGTACTGCTCAAACGACCAATAAACTGTGTTTCCTGGGTTGGACAATCCGGGAGAGTTTCCCCGTCGTGACCCGTGCGATTGCGCCAATCCTCTTTACTTTGTCGGCCGGAACTCGCGAGTCTTTGTTGTATATACCTATTTACCGTCGAAATGATCAAGGAATAGAAGGGTCTCGAAAATCACTTACAGGGGAATTTATTTGATTGAATTATTTCTGCAATTGCTTCTGCAGAGCTTTTGATGTTTGGATTGAAAGTCGAATTGCAGTTTTATTCGATAGGTTATTTTGTGACGAACGCAAAATACGTCATCTTCACCAAGCAGTGCAATTAACAATTGACGAACTAATTCTTACTGCTTAAAAATTAAGAATACTTTAATATTTATTAGATTCCTATCGATACGTTCATTTGGCATGCTGCATATTTTAAACAGACGTTCCAAAAATGTCAGCTTCCGTCAGTGTAAGTTGGGCTTATTTTATGTTTTCTGGCACTTCTTACAGAGCAAAAAACCCGTCAGTTTTTTATTATAAACAAGTAGCCGATATGCAATTTAAAAAAATCGTTCATTGTAATTGGAATACACTGTGTTACGCTTTTTAGGTATTTTTAAATCGAAGTGGTCTTACAAGTTTTTTCGAAATAATTAAATTTCATATTTCATGAGAGTTAACGGGAATAACAGCTCGAAAAATCGTATTTTGTAAAAACTTGATCGCTTTATCTTATATCTTGTTTGCCTCGGAGCCACAGATATTACTCAACTTCACTATAAAAAATTCTAAAGAGTATATACTTGCAACCTACTATCGGAGCGAAACCGTATGAAAGTCTCAATTGCTCGATCCCCGAAAACAAGCAATCCAACAGACGCAGCGCACACCGTGCGTAACACGAATAAAGCCATCAATCAATACACCTCTCCCTCCCGCGTCTCTCGTAGCTTTTTTAATTCCCCGTATGTTTGCCAGTCACTCTTCGCGCTGCACACAAACGGCCTGACGATTCCGCCTGACATCCCGGTCGTCTGAAGCATACCAATCGCGAATCGGTCCGCCGACTACTGCACAGCTCCGATGTACAGCTCGCGCGCCACCGGGCCGTCCTAATTGATTTAATTAACGTCCTTCCGCGATTGCCACGAGACCGTACCAATTACCCTTGACGTCCTTCGGATCGCGCCCTGTGCGTGCTACGCTCGCTTCCAATGTGTATACAGTATACACACAAACACGGACGACGGCCGAAGCTGTGTGCGGGGCGGAATCGCGTCATTAGGACTTAATTCTTGACGGGGACGACGATCGAAAAAGAAGAAAGGCTGCTGTGCAGTAGTATCTTCGACGCTGCCGGCGAGCGCGCGACGCGGGAATACAAATGTTCCATTAGCATGAGGCACGACGCGCGCGGCGCGCTGCACCGGCTTTTACCAGTAAATCTTATTCCGCGAAAGCGGAAGGGAATAAGCTGGAATTTTTATTTATAATTTATTCAACTCTCGGCGTAATTAAAATAGTAGATCGGGGTGAATTGAGATTAATCTTGTATTCAACTTTTGTTTGCAGATCATTCTGAACTTCTTAATTTTGAATTTCGATGACACGCGATGTTGTATATCTAATTCAAGTATGTTTTAATTTGAAGTTGCTGGATATCGTGGGAAATTCGGGCTAACGAAATGATAATCCCAAAATAGCATCTCATCCCTTCATTAAAATTTCTCTCGCAAACGAGTCGTATATATATAGTGGATCGGAGTCAAGAGAGTTCTCGACGCTAACAACAGCACGACTCGCAGAGTCGAGCCGCACATCTCTCTCGACATTTCACTTTCACGCTCGTGTCATCGTCATCGACGGCCCCGCTCCCGCTTGCAGTTTCACGTACCAGCGCGTCGATTCGATCCCCAGCGCGAATTTGCATATACCAGCAAGAGGCAGGGCTGCGCCAGTACACACACACACACACACACACATACACACAATACAAGTCCACGACCTTGACTGTCTACTTCGTGGAGGAGCTCGGGATGGCAAGTGCAGATTGGCCTGTTTAATCACTGGTTAGGAGTTAGGGACTCATCCTCTGCTTGCGCGCTTCCTTCGAGGTGGGCAATCAGCGTGTTTGTATTTGCTCTCGCAGTAGGTTTACGGCTGGCTCGGCACGAAAGTAGCCTCCGGTTCTGTCTCCGCTTCTATCTTGTCCCTTAAGAGGCTTCGACCGACCGCTGATGCTACTACACACTACTGTGCGCTCTGTGTATACTTCGAGCGGACTTTTCTCTCGATTGCTATAGGTGCTGGGGGGACGAAGTTCAAGAAGCCCAACTTGGACGCGAGGATGGCTTGTTGATGAGCGAGAGCTACTGCATCGCTGAGTTATCGGGGACGGAACAACTAGTTGGGTGCTTCGGACTTTTTTTATTGGCTTGAGAGGTCTGATCAAACCTCCGGGAATATGCATCGTCGATGCGATTGCCTGTGGATTGGCTAGTTTATTACGGCAGCCCGACAATCGAGGATCAGATTTTGATATTGCGCTAATTTTATAGTTGAGAAGCTTCTTGGAGATTCTTCTTTATAAAATAAGTATAAAGCATTCCGGGAACCATTTTGGAAATTCGATTTCTAAATCGGTTGGAAAAAACTTGCTCCATTGTTGGTATATTGTACGTGGAGTTTATTCCGTATCCAAAAAGGCTATTTTTCCAGGATTGCTACTGTGTACTTCGTTTTCGAAAAAGCTTTGTTCTCGTGGATGGATTTTCCAAAGTTTTGCGAAATAAGGCTATACTGGTGCAGTAAAAAGAAATTGCTAGATCGAACCCGCTAGAAAATGCGTACTGATAAGAAAATGCATACCTTGTGAGATGAGAAAGATTGAGTAAATAGACAAGAACCTCCAGTAGAGAGAATTGATTATCTAGCCAAGAATATTTTCTTATCTTTCGGATCGAGTGTGGTGGATTCATCTTATGCATTTGAGCGACGATCGTTCATTACGACTCAACGTATATATACTTTCAAATTTGATTCCATTCTCTATATAAAAGGGAGATAACAATTATCTCGAAATGAAGGTTTAGTTAAAAAGGATATCGCTCTACAAAATATACGCGACACCTAATCACCGTTTACACGAAACTAGAAGTTTTCCATATAGGTATATAAAAATCTATCGCCAACCTAGATATTCGAGTTATTATATACTTTTCAGAAATTTCAATCCATCATTCTTTCTCTGCGATAAACCCAGCCTTGCCCAGCGTCGACCTCCCGCACACAGATAGCGAGAAACTTGCGCGAAACAAGAGGAAAAAGAAACTCCGTCGACATTCCGGTAAAATGCGGTACAGAGAGACGATCTCCTGAAATTCAGTTTACAATCCCCAGTCAGTTCTATAATTGCTCCCGGGGATACGCAGAAGTAGATCGAAAACTCTATCTCGTCGTTCTTTGTCTATACGCCGTCGTAGTGGGCGAATGAGAATCGATCGGCTCGACTCGATAATAAACATAGCGGAGTCGATTCGACGTAAGTATAATCAAATCCCATAAACATCAAAGGCTATCGCCATCTCTCCTCGACGCTCGTGCATTTTTTTCTTTCGCGGATGCTTTTCCTCGTCGCGCGGTGTATATAGATATACGTGAGAGGCTGTATAACAGCAGCGCAAGCTTTATGGTTATTGGAACGCTCGTGAGGTAATGGAGAACGGAGACGAGCAAGGAGACGGCTAAGTAGGAAGTCCGTAAATGGTCGCTAAATACTTCGTTGTTTTAATTAAGGAGCTGCTTACTTGTACCGTTAAGGATGTGGGACGGTATAGTTGGCGTCCATACGGTGGCTCGCTCTTCAAGAAGAGAAGCTTAAATTTTTATTGTGTGATTTGTTCTTTTAATGTGGATTGCGTCATGATGGTCATTATCGCGTCAATAAAGGTTCAGAGGCAATCCAGTGTTTAACGTATAGTATACAAAAGGAAACAATAGTTTACTCATCAATTTTCCTTTATGCAGTCCACAAACAGTAACAAATACATTGAGTGGACAATTTTCTCGAATTGAATAAATTGAGAATATAAAAATTAAGAATACTGAAAATAAAGCAATAATCTTTATTGCCAAACAACATGCGCGACTGGACACGTACCCTCGTAATTCGAACATCAAAATTATTAATGCTCTACATCAACGAAAACATTAAGTAGATAACATCACATCGTGGATTTAAACTACAAACCGTTGTCCCATTATAAAAGATGGCTCCTCAAAACAAGGCAAAAAGCCTTCCGAAATACACGTGGAAGCAGTTTATCGTCCAACCCATAATTATCCCGGGCATTTTTCGGTATCATTATTATTATTCCAGCCCTCGTCGCCCAACCTCCTTAAACTCGATTAATTCGTCAGGACGATCTCCACAAATCGGGTTTCCGTAGACTTCCGCTTTCTCTTTCAGTAGTACGCGCATCGAATTGCAAAAATGAAGAATTTGGTCATTTGTATACGTAGGTAAATATCGAAAAAGCGAAAGAGTAACTAGTTCTTTTTAATGTATAAGCTTGCATGCTTCAGCATAGGTCGAAACGCGCATCGCCAGATGCGGGCGAACTCGTTCTCGCGAGAACGTACAGCATGTGTAATGTAACGAAACGTATCGCGTGCATGTTGCCTTAATTGGATTGGAGTTTACACAGGAGAAATGCATTATAAGCGCCGGCGTCTCTCTGCCACTCTGTTTCTATCCTCTCTTTTTTTGCAGCGCGAATGGATTATTATACTCCACGTTTTTTCTATCTTTCGTTTCTTCTAATATTTTCGCGTTTACAAAAACAATCATCTTACGATTTTAACGACAGTACATACCTGAATTCGTCATTTTGAAAATATGTTTATAATCTATGCAGGATTGACACTTTGAGGACGGCTAATGTATAGTCAGATTGTTTCATATTTCTGTAATTGATACCTTGCCAAAGAAGTAAAAAAAGTTTGATTTTGTGTGTTTAGTCGTTTTGTGATGATAAAGAGTATAAAAAAAATGTCACTACCATTTTTTGAGAAACTTTAATTTATTAGCTGATATAAAAAACAACAAAATTTGTTACTTTATGGCCCATATACGGGTCATGCCGCACTCAAAGTATTAAGTAAAAAGCTTTTAAATATTTTAAAAAGCTTTTAAATGTTTATGCAGCTTGTTAGTCAAAAACGTAGCAAGCGCATTTTATAAGGGATCTAAAAACACTTACTAATTGTGAGTATTTTTGTCTTCATTGTTTTTATTACGCTGCTACGATATAATAAACATCAGTTGAGCTGTATACAGCTGACATATCTGATGACTATTATATGATCGCATATTGAACGTCACTAAACATGCATATTACGGTATAGAAGCGCAGAAACATTTAAAAAGTTCGAATGCGCAAGAAACGTAAAATTTGATTGCAGTTGAATTTAAATCCACCCTTAACTTTTCTTACCCTTTCACACACATCAGCTTGCATAGCGACCACATCCGCGCATACATCACTACGATCAAATTCATAAAATTTTCTCCCTGCACACAAGTACGCGGTAGGCACTTCACTTTTACATCGCCACCTCTTACTCTCGAACCATCAACCATCACATAGACTCGCATTAATATATATATCCCTCCCACCGAACTGCGGCTCACTATCCCAGGGGGGTAGTAGCAGCGACGCAACGCTGACGTTGCACAATACAGGTGTACAAATATATACGTGCGTCCTTGTTATCTGGCTTGAAACAACAAGCCACACATCCGAGTCTTCTCGAGTAATCAGACTAACATGAGATGCGGACTCCCAATGCTAACTAAATTCTCTTTCGTCGAGTCTTGCGTGTGCAACTTGCTGCACTATGCTGCCGACGACTGTTACAACCCGCGGCGGCTAGACGCGCGCGTAGGTGTACAACTTCTCGTAGGCGAAGCAGAGCCAAGTCGAGCTTTCGACTGCTGAGTTCGGAAAAGATTGCGTTGAGTCTTTATATACACCAGATCTTTGTTGAATCTATTTCCACAAGGAATACGAATCCCAAATATTCTCGCACTCTTTATTTAGGTCGACAGCCAATAAGCATACGAATTATTATATAGCACGATTCACGAATCACTCGACGTAATTTCTCGACGGAAAGCATCAAGCTCGCTCTTATTTTTCAAAGTAATTAAGTTTTCAGTCCGCTCGGCTGTCTCAAACCCTAGATTAAAGCAAACACGAGCACAGACAGACGCGTGCGCGCATCTCTCTGCCTCCATCCGGCTCTCTCTCTCTCTTGCTCTCATCCGGCGTTACATGTTTACCTTGTCCTAAATATAATATATCCACAAGAGCGCAGGCATATCGTCGAGGTTATATAGCCGCAGCCGTCGACGCGGCGCTCTCTCACCCGCAGCGGAGCAACTATATGAAGTCGGCTTCCGCTGCGCAAGAGAGAGAGAGCGATCCAACATCCCTTGGGCCCTGCTCTTTCGCTTGTAACGTGCGCGTAAGCCTTTTCCTTTGGGGCAAGGAGATACCCGCTATGCGCAGCCGGCCTCGTCTAATGGAATCGTCTTTCCGCTGCTTCTCTCTGTCTACCAAATTGCAATCGCTCTAGCTGCTACTGCGATGCTGTAGCCTCGTGCGCTCGTATACTTATATACTTCATTATTTTACTCTTTGCCTTTCGCGGTGACTGTTGCACTTCTCTTTCCTGTTGACGCTATTGCTGCATTCCCAGATTGATTTATGTGAATATATACTTGCTCGAATGTAAATAATGAGATTTTTCTATTGGTGTGATGACCGAACACAATACGTAAAACTCGTATGGAACTAATAAACAACGCAAGGATACTACTGTACAAGTAGATACAGTGTGTCAATGAAAAGCAATCATCAAACTTATATAAGCAGGCCGTAGTGAAGTTTAATCATAAAACGCCACTCAAAAAGCTATATTAATGCAGCATAAGAAGCATCATTAGGCAGCGCAAGCTCATAGACTACGCCCATATTGGCAGTATAAACTTTTGTATTAGAATTAGCTATCAAAGGGATACAGCCATATGAAAGCCGGGAAGTGAAGGTTATACGACGTAATAATGCGTCGAGCGCGATAACCGCATCGGATAATTCGACACTTGCACCGAAGCGTAGGCATTACAGGCATGATAGAACTCGTGGAAGTAGTTTATTTCATGTGCCTCCACGATCCCTTTGCCTACACGACTTCATAGAACATAAAAGCACAAAAGGGCCTTGACGTATATATAGACACCGTTGTGAGCAAAATCGAATATCAGAAGAAGTGGCTTTAACTTGGTATGGATGGAAAGTAGATTTTGACATATTAATATTCTTCCGACGATTTACGTCATAAAAATAATTGAAAGCACTAGCAAGGAAAATGCTTCATCGTCCTCTGGGCTAATATCAACTTAGCCTCAATTTTAACACTCGACTGAATCCCACGCTCCTCTTTCGCCTATACTTATACTTCCTACAGACTTATTTTTATTTCAAGAGCCTCTCGCAGCAGCAGCGAGCTAATGCACTTCATTTTGTCTTCTCTCGTTAAAGTTCTCGCGTGTCCAGCTCTGAGTTATTGGGAAAGGCGATTAATTCATTGGACGGGGCTCACAGCTCGCGAACAAGTAAGCGCGTCTCTCAAGAGAGAGTCTCTCGAGGGTAAGAAGTCCCGCTCGGGCCATGAATCGCGGATAATTACCGGCTTTACTGCCATCTTGATTCCTCTCGACTACGCTATAGAGCCAGCGGCCGACGCCCGCTCGTAGACCATTGACTTATCTGACCCAGAGATTTCCGATCGGGCTTCCCCACGACGACCAAGTCGCTTTCATCAGATTTTTAAACTGAGCGTGTCTGCAGAGGAGGCCGTTTGTTTTGATTTTTGCCAAGAGCGACGATATAGAATTGTCTTGCGCTCATCTTATCTCCCTCCTATATACGGTTTAGTGCGCCGCGATGAGAATGAGCTGCGTCAGCTGCATTGTCAAGAGAGCAGTCGTTACCGCCTTTGGTTAGAGGATATTTGAGAGGATCTTGAATATCTATCCTGTATATGATATAGGATTTTGTGTGATTGCTTTATTTATTCAAGAACCCTTCTCTAAGAATTTATTCCATTTTATATAGAATTCGATTATTTTATACATCATGGAATAAATTTGGACAGTTGATATTTGAAAACTAATTGTAAGTCAATTAGGTTTCAATATTAAACTCAGCTTGCATACTGTAACAGTTCTAATCAATTTTGTACATAATAATAATAATAATAATAATGCAGTTTATTTGCAATATTCATATAGAAGTATAGATTGATGCAATTATATTCAAATATTGGATATTTGTCAAAGTGACCATTGTGAACAGAAATTAAACATAAGAATAGAAACGCAATCAGAAAATGAGCAACAATATACATTTACTTCTCTTTTACTCGCAATTCCTTATACAGCGCAAGAGAGATTTTACCAATCAAGATTCTTCGTATAACATAAACATTTTCATTCGCAAAAAATGTCAACTTGCAAAGCTAGTAACACTACTAGATTCCATAATACTGATTATAGGCAACGCCAATAATAGTACCTCGACAACGCTGAAACAGGACACAACCCATAGCACAAGATCAAGCTATAGTGTATCAATAAGCTGCAGTCAGAGACATAATCAAGCGAGAGCGAGACTGCTCCTGCAGCATCCCAGCAGTAGTTGAATGCAATTTCATCCATCCGTCATGGCCTAACAAGGCTTCGATGCACTGCAAGCTCTAAGCCAGTGCGTGCAAGCTCACCTACTCCTCTCGATTTCAATCACAAGGGCTCAAAAGCAATCGCATCGCGGGGAAGGCGGCGTTTGCGGCAACGCGGAAGTTTGGCTGAGCCGCGCTTAATTAAAACGATTGACTTTGTGACGCGAGTGAGGAATATACACATCAGATAGTGAGAGACTGCTGTATGTAGAGAGCTTGCGCTGCCGCAAATGCGATTGCTTGTATATTAAATTGTTGCGCTGTGGCCGGGCTTTGCGGCGGCCTAGTTCTATAACGCGCGTCTGCAACTGTTATCACGATCGAGGTTTGATGGATTAGGCGATTGATTCGATTGTAGAGAACTATAGTATAGTTGCTATTGAGCTACTGTGATGGATCCTTGTAATTGCTCGATTCACAGCAAGGATTAGACGATTTCAACAACAGATAATCTTTAAAGACTATGAATTCTTAGATTGTTGTATAAATATGATTCTCAGTCTTCTCTTGATACTTAATTGTTGTGAAAAAATATATTGTAGGTAGCGTTAAGATACCCCTCGTGAATATTCCAACGCGAATATAACTTGCAAGCTCTCTGAAACTAGTCACCCTTTGTCCTGCATCGTAGTTGTCCGCAACTGCATACGCATCGCGCAGTCAAAACTGGATGCAAGAGAGGAGGCCTCCAGAGTCATATCCACGACCAGCAAGAAACCATAGTACTCCTGGGAGCTCATATACCTCCAGCATCAGCCGTTTCTGCTTATACTGTACGAGTCCCTCTTTCTCTTTCTCCGAGAGGTTAGCGTTGCACACGTCAGGCACGCAAGGGCGCATCTTTGTTAGCCGTCCTGATTGCACTGTTTGAGTCCCCGCTTAGTTATGCCTCGCGCATTCAGCCAACAGGCAGCTGCTGCAGAACTGTTCTGCTGCGCTTTGTTAGCCCAGGCTTATCGCGGTGTAATGAGGACCCGCATTGATGTGTAGTCTGCAACTCCCTCTCCTCCTCTGTGCACAGTTACGACGTCTAGTCTATTCGGTACAGTTCGCTCGCTTTTGGTTACGACTCTCGATCTGCTTCGCTTGTCTCTCCCTTCTCTTTGCTGCGGCCGTGTATATGTAGAAGCTGTTGCTCGAACGCGAGAACTCTCACCTTGTGCGGTATAGCTGATGCTTTTCCGCGGGAGATGGAATATGCATAACTGCAGTCTGCGCTTTGCATGCCTTGATTGAGTTCTTATGTGTGCTGGTAGCCGAAGGAAAGGCGGTAATTTACATTTTGCCCTTTAGTCATGATCCATGTTTATTTAGGTGAGATTAATTGCAGTACGTAAATTGGTTGATAATTGCCTTAATTATAATGATGAGAGGGAAGCTTTTTTATGCGTCTCTCTTCCATATCCATAAAAATTATAATCTCCTCAAAATGAAAATCTGTCAAAGGATTATTTTACCCGACTTATTCACGGTTTCGCAGATATAACTTGACGAATGCTACATTTAAACACATCGCCACAAGAATATCGTAGCAAAACTTTATTTTCAACGCAAAGTCAGTACAGACCAATTATAAATCCAAACACTCCTCAATTATCGTCCTCATCCATCTCTGTTCGCTTTACTTTCCAGCTGATACAACACTCGCCCTCCTACGCTTTGTCTTGATCCGTCTATATTCCTCTCGTTTACCCAGCAGATGAATCTCTCTCTCTCTCTCTCTCTCTCCTCTAGTTTCTTATCCTGTTTGCGCACACAGCTCACCTTATATTCTGCAACTCTGCTGCGGTGGTGGTGCATTAACACGCTCGACGCATCCGTCCTTGTTAAACGTGTTATACAAGTGCAGCTGTTCGTATAGTTCTACATATAACCCTTTGTAAACGAGAGTTTGAGATTTGTTACGCAAGACTTGAGAAGTTCCACCAAGTGCGCTGATGCCGGTATTATATATACGGAAAATCTCCGAGAAAGTGTTGCACGTCGATGGAGAACTTATATATACTACCTGGATATCTTTGTTTGATTATGGCGGGGTTTGTTTAAGGCTCCGGTGTTTGAGGTTTATAATTATTTCGCTTTATATATCGCCGCTCTGATGATGGAGCACGTTCGGCTTGAGGAGGGATTAAGAATATGCCGGGAGGAAATTGTTCGTTTTGTATGCTGACAGTTAATTTTGTTAAGATTGAATTTGAGATTTCCCTGAGTAACTGGCATTTTTGTTTTTAGAATATGTCAGTTTTTTGTTAATTAGGTCGTAATGTCTACGAACGACGTATGAAAAGGAAACGCTAAATAAATACAAGTGTGTGGATTGAAGAAACCTCAAATAGATTCGCACTGATAATTTATATTTTTATTAAGTATGAAAAAAGCGAGGAGTAGAAATACGTCCATTACTTGGTTGAATCTAAAAAAATTGTCTCCTGATAAATTCAGAATCAATTATACAACACTCACCCTATAACTACGAAGGAATTCACGATAGAACGTGACGTATCCTCACGATAAATCATTCACTCTCGGTAAACACACACATCGCATAATTAGCAACTATTACAGTCCCAGCTGCAAAAAAGCCAAAAAGCCACCGCCATCCCTATATACGAACCATAAATCGTAGCAGGCGTAGTCGATCTTAAATCCCGTATAGGTATATACGCGGAAGCCGCCGCTCTCCTCTCGTAAATAATCGTCGGCGGGCGTCCATTTCAGCAACGGGCGCGAGCGCGACTTTAATTGTAACATAACTCATCAAACACTTGCATAATCGATGAACAAATCGTCCGGCGGCGATCGGTCTCTCTCGCAGCGGCAGCCAGCCGGCCACTGAATTATGGATATTCCCCCGATATCTCGCGCTATAGGCGTGGCGGACGTCGCTCGCATGGCTTCTGCCGTTGAATCATTATTATATGCGCGGACTCGATACTTCTTCAACTCGTTCTCTCATATTTGCTTTATGATCCGCGTTAATGGGGAAAAAACTGATGTGTTGTGTGATTTAACAAGGTTTCACGAGCAAGTTTAACATCTTGCGGCATACGTATCTTAAGACAAGAACTGGAATAGACCAGGGGTGCCATGGCACCGATTTTTCAGTTTTTATTTATTGATTTCCTTTTTTTCTTTGCGTAAAATAGTTCTTTCATTATTAATAACTGTTGGAAGGTTCTGATATTGATTCGCAGGCGTTATGGTTATATGTCAAAAGTGATTGATGTTACTATAAATAAACACGTAGTGACTATTCGGCCACAATCTCGAAATTTTCGACAACCTCGTTCAAGATCAAATTCGTGATCTAGATGCGAGATTATCGAATAGGATTTTTATGTAACGGACATCAGTAGTTAGATAATGCAAGCCAAACAAATAATCTCGACAATTTCTCCAGAAGTAATAAAACTTGATGCTAATATAAGCCACGATAAAAATAAAGAAAAATTAATTGAATGTGCGGACCTATACAGTTTGCGTTATAACTGTTTTGTTATTCCGACCCGATTAATCAAAACTTACGAGTAGCTTGCTTGCGTAACCCTAAAGAGATAATTTTTCGTGTTCCCTTAATCACTTTAATATTCAACTTCTCCTTCTTTCGCATTCCTCACTGATCGCGTTGCTTTCTTTGATACGCGTGTGCTATATGGTTCTGGTTCACTCAGCGGGCCACCAACCGTCTCGCAGCCTCCCGTTGCGCGAGCGCATCGATCTTGCTCGCGAGGTCCTTCGCGTGTGATGTTTTGTACATATCTGCTGCGGCGATCACGAGAGTATTCGCTCTACACTTGTATTATCTAATTTTCTGGAGGCCCGAGACAAATAATCAGAAAGCGAGTTGATGGTCGATGAATAAATTTGGGCTACAAAGTGTTACTCTCATAATTTGGTTATATTTATAGAACACACGCAAAATTGTAGTTTGACCGAAATATGCGTCATTCAAAATTATTATCATCGATTCAAAGTTTCGCGATCGCTTGAAAAAAGGATTCAACTGAACATTGTATGTGAAATTTATTGACATTTCGTTAGGATCTATAAATAGGTATTTTCTAGAAATCGATGCCAGATCGACTTGTAATAATTTCAGCAGGCAAAACACGCGACAACGACGATTTATTTTAATCGAAAGTGCATCCTTGGACTTTTAATTTTCTTGTAAGATTACCTGTCTTTGTCGGTTCTTCTTTTCTTAGTACACAGTGCTTCGAAGAAGATACTTAAAATTCTAGTAGTATAGAAGACATGCGTACGACGAGTTCGAGTGGATTGATTTGACGTATTTTGAGGCGTATAATCAATTAGCACAGCCACAATAAAACATGTAAAAACCTGCAAATCTGTTTTACAATATTATTGAAAAGTAACTTGAAAAGAAACCGAACAGCCAATCAAAGAACGAATAGAATGATTACCATCATCATGTCTTTTTCAGAGTAGGATAAGATAATAGAATGTATTATAGAGCTATATAATTATAAGTATTTACTTCTTATAATATGAATTATTCAATTCGTATTATAAATGTATGACGACATAATAGAATAACCAATTACTCTAATGTATGTACATATAATTGCATTAAACGTATACACTATGCATGCATATAAATCAAATGTGATATGTACCCTAAACACGTAACAATCGACACAGTTCGATGACACTCACGGCTCATTCCTGCTTAACGCTGGCTTTCAATTGTGCACTTATAATTAAAATTCAGTCATCCACTACACCGGCCCACTTGCCGAAAAGGTAGATCCGGCATCAGGGGCCTCCAAAAAATAAAGAGCCAAAAGCCAGTGCGCGCCGTCTGCTTATATAATCTGGAGAGCGTGCACCAGCTGGAATAAGGCATTCATTTGCACATATTCGTCGCATCGCCTCATCCGATCCAAGCAAGCGACCGTGCACACACATGCTCCAATCTATCTTGGCCAAATACAGAGCAGCCGATCATGCACACAATCATCGGGGGGAGTGCAGCACACACAGAGACACAAGGAAGAGCTGTGCCCACCTGGGCAAATGAGGCGAAATCAGTTTTATTGTATCTCGTGCTTGTTCACTCGCATCGCGTATGGATGCAAATTTGCTTCATTAGGGTATCGAGAGGCCGGAGAGACGTGGCTCGAATATATCCCCCTATGAATGTGTGCAGCTTGGAGCGACAGAGAAAGGATCTTGTCTGCATCTCTCTCTCTCTCTCTCTTGCCATTTGGCACAGAGCGCGACTGCAGATCCGAGAAACGACACGACGAACTAATGTAAGGAGAAGACGCCGCGGGACACCCAGTAAAGACACACTTGTAGGACCGAGGATGTGTGCAGCAGGAGGAATGCACCAATTAAGACGCGCCGAGGCAATCGCGTGCGAGCGAGCCCCGGACTTTAAGGACGAGCGGGAACGAACGGACGTGCGAACACGCGCGTAAATGAGAGCTTGAGGTGGGGGACGGATTATAAGGAACCGAGTGAATTATATATTGGACTCTCTTTTATTAATTTTGTCGTGAGCTGATTTAACTTGTAGAATCGTTCATACAAAAATTGACTGCGACTGTTACCAATTAAAAAGGAGCTTTTGAAAATTTGGTTAATTCCTTACGATGCGAAACAAGTGAAAGTAGAAAAGATGCGAGCAATCAAAATCTAATGGGTATACCTATTCTCTTGTCATTGCACAAAGGAGTCAAGTAGCATTTAGTTGAAATTATGTCAATACACATAATATTTGAATAATTAATTGCGATTTTAAAAAAGAGATGTATGTTCAAATAGTAAATTGAATTAATTAAACAGTGGATGAAAATTCTAAAGAAAAGAAACATTCAAAGCACATGAAGATTCCGAAATGCTCGAGCTAGACGAGAAGCTATATATCTATATAGCGGCACACTGCGGAGTACGGTAGCGAACGTGCGCTACGTGTAATCCCGCAGCCTTGGAGTTATATACGCCGCCCGCTGTTCCCTTCGTAGCCAGTATTATTGGTGAGTCCAGGCAAATATTGGCGCGTCTGCAGTGCAGTGCAGTGCGTCGCTCGCGATAAGTCGGCCGCGTTGTTGAGCTATACTATATACCGAGACGGATTTCGAGCGCCGCCGGGGTGCGCTTGCACACACTCGTAAAACCGAGCTGCGCGCTGCGCGACGATTTAATGCCACGCGAGAGCGCGCGTTTGTGGATGTACATATATAGGTATATTATATATACTGCTCTTCTGCGGGTGCGAGTACCTTACCTTTTGCTCTTGGGCATTGTGTTTGCGGACGGAGTATTCGTGAAATGTGGCCGGCGAGTGTACACTTTGCGGTATGCGGGGACACATGGGAGAGGTGTGCTTGTTGTTGAAGGTACTTCTGCGCGGGAGGTTTTTGTCCTTTTTAACAATTTTTCTTACAGGGGTTATAGGCTTTCGCTGTGAATACCTAAAGTTAGACGGAGAAATTGTTTCTGCGAGTTTACGTCGATTTCAGTGATAAATTTGATAGTAGTTTCCGATACATACCTACTCGGTAGTCAAATTAAATTAAAAAATTTAATGGCAAATTCAGTTTTCATTTTTTGGCAATTTAAGGTTTACTCATCCCCCTAACCGCGTAGATCAGAATTATATGCATCAAAACAATTAATTAAAAGTCATAGCCATTGAACTTCTCTCTAATTTCGACTCGAGCTCTAAAATACTCTCTTCCCTCGACGATATAGACTGGCGCATCTGCGGCCGCACAAAACAGCTCGCGACATACATAAGCGATAAAACAGTCGAGCGTTTAGTGCATTTACTCGCTCGAGCAATTTCCCCGGTGTGCATATAGCCGACCTCAAGGAGTCTCCTATCCTCAACAGCATCTCTCTCTCTCTTCCTCTCGTTTTATTTCGCTCGCTATTAGATGCGCGCGTAAAATTCTATTGTGCTCGAGAGCGGCGTCACAGCGCGTTAGCTCGGAAAGTCAAGGGCCACTACGTAACTGGGTATACGCCAGATAGATGTATACATATACACTGCAGCCTCGGGATTGCGATTTTCCGCTGGAAACGCTAATAGCCTCGTCGTTTGCACATCGCGCGTCCGCTCTGCGCTGCATTATAACAGTTGCCACGCGAGGCTCCTTTAGCTTCATCCCAAGGATGACTCCGGAAAAGAGGTCTTCCGAGATTTTAGCCGCACCATGGAGGTAGCCTATATTTCATTTTCTTGTGCTTCTTCTTAATTCATGCAGATCGCGTTGTTTTGAAATATTGCACGCTCAGTAGGTCAAATGATTTTGCTGTATAATATCGCTATTATATATAAAAAAAAAACTGACGTATAAAGAGTGCTGTATTCATAATGAAAATTGTTATCATGTCACGTTTTATTAAAAACTTGCGCGCGGCACCAAAATTAAACATTTTTTAAAATTAACAATATGCAGGCAATATAGAGTTCTCGAGTCAAATATAAAAATATCCACATAATTACGGAATGCGTTAGCCTCTAAAAATAGAAAATCGAATATTAACGCGTCGCTAGACAATCCAGCGTGTCGTATTAAGCGTAGAACTTAAATTCACCGCGATAAAAATGTTATATAGTAGGTCAACTCGCGCTCGATTGCGTAATCAGGCGACGTCGCAAATACTGATGCGAGTTTCAAAGCGGCTCGTTGCGTCGAACGCCTCGCGCACTATTCAGGCTAGATTATACACAGCCCCAGAGGCCTTAATTCACGCGTGCGCTCGGTAATTCAATAATTTTCCCAGCCACACACCAGACTGCCGCCAGGCTGATACTTTCGGAGGACTTAGGCCGGCGGCGAGGCATTAACTTAGACGAGCCGCAGCAGTGGCGCATTAACAAACAGAGAGGCTGCTGGAGCGCGGCTTTATCATTCAATTAAGCTTAGGACGCGCTGCGCTAAGCACGTTATACGCCGACCATTTCGGTAACGTCAGCTACCTACTGCCTCTTGAGAGTCATAACGCCCGCTAGATATGGGGGTGGGTTGTTTGTCTTTCGATCTTTGCTGATCCGTGCTTATATACCCTTCTCTTTTTTTCTGATTTCCGAAAATGATTATACTTCGTGCGGTTTTAATAATTTCATGTATTATTGTAGGGATTAATGCCGTTCGTTTCATATATTATTATATTATCGGTAGTTGACAACAAAATTATGAGTTGTAGCAAGGATGATTCTCCAAATAAATTATTTTATTTAGATCTGCAATCAATTATTTTAGCAAAGAGTTTCTATTAAGTTTACTATCGCATGCCACCAACACTCGTCTTCTCGTTCTCTCTACACATCTTTCTCCCCACACGAAGAGCCCATGCATGGTCAGCACGATTCACCTCCTTCTCATTATCGTATACGTGTCGTGGGCCATTTTAATTCAAATGAGGTCTCATTGTCCATCGCGCGTATCCTTGCATTGTTATTTTGTCCCGATACGGGGAGGAACGAGAGGAAAAAATATAGCAAGGAGGCCGTTCGCAACAAAGGCACATTCAAACTTGGTGGCTAATGGAGGCCCGCTTTTCTTCCGGCCTTTCGCCTCGCGGCCTAATCCTTTTGCACGAGAGAGGCGACGCGAAAAAAAGGATGAAGACTCGAGTGCCGAAACGCGATACGTCGTTTTTTATTTATCTCCTCTGCTTTGCTTCTTCTCCTTCGTCTTCTTTATTTCTCTTTCGCTCGGCACCAAAGTCGCGTGCTCTCTTATTTTCTCTTATCTTTGCGTCTCGTCCGGTTTTTGCATGCTGCAGGTGCTTGCATATATCCACCTTTTTGTTTGACTCAACGTGGCGAGAAAGAAGAGGTGTGACTTTCTCCTCTCGTTTGGCTCTCTTTTTCGCACTCTCTTTCTCTGGCGTGTCCCTGTCGTCTTACCTTTGTGTCAATGAACCACAAGAATGCAGCGTCGAAGCTGTATGGCCACAACAAGTGATGCGAAGCGTCATGGCAGACGAAAAATGTCGAGTCAATAAGATGTCTCACGTTGTTTTGATGTCGCTCTCTTTGATTAGATCTAGAATAAGAAGAGAAGAACATGTATTTTGTTGTAACTCTAGACCTTTATTAATCGTTTCGTATTTCTTCATTAAATATTGAAATTGGTTATAAGCGTTTTATGTCTAAAGCAAAAAAGTGGTTTTTACTGTACTGATCATAACCTTAAATCTAAAAGTCGAAAAATATTTTCATTATTCATCGACGTTTTTTTTTCATTTTTTAGCATAGCAAACAAGATGGAAAGGGTGCGATCGTTGAAGATTAAAAAAAAAATGTTCATGATTCTGAACCCCCGAAAGTGCATTTTTTAAAGATTTCGCCATATTATATACACTACAAATCCTCGCTATTATGCGTGCAATGCTCTCATCGTGCAAAAGTCCTGCTGCATCTTCTGGATTAAGGTTGATTACTTGAAACGGGCGAGTTTTAAAAGCATCGGACCAAGTAAAAAGAGGAAGCGCTCGAAGATCAATTTGGCGACTAATGATCTTAGCCACTCTCGGACATGCGATTGCTCAATCAATAAAACAGACCGACTGTATCGAGTCTATATAATAGGTATATATCGTGAAGTTTGAGACGGTTTTTTCTTATTTAACCTTCGAATGCAAAGTATGTGCGAAAACAGGCTTAATGGAATTTCGTTGCAAATTATTAACGGCCAGTTAAGGAAATTCATTTATACCGAGATACGCCACATTCATTTCCATTTCGCGTGGCTCCAGTTCTCCTGCAAAGTGCTTTTTTAATTTTGGGAACTTGTAAACTGGCAAAATAATTTATAGTCAATTACGAGAAATTTCAGTTGAGCTTCTCATGCGTTTTTTTACATACCCACATGTCATTAATTTTGATAAAAATTTGGATTTCAAAAAATAAAAAATAGTTTAATTAATTAAAAATCATTTCAACGATTTTTTGGACAAGTTAACGCCTATTTTTCACTTTTGAATATCAAATTTTAGCTCAGATACGAAAGTTTACATGGTCGCTGACATCGGCTGGCCACACACGTCAAAAACCGTAAAACAAGTTTAGTAGCCCAAAAGTGTTCCAGAGCGTAACAAAAAGTGCTGCGTATATAGCAAAAGTTCATCTGGACGTAAGCCAGCGTTTAGTGCCTAAAAATAAAATTTCACGTCTCATTTTATTCACTAAACTTTTTAAAGGATCATGTTTAAAACACTCCTAGATCCTGAGTCGAGTTAATTGCATTTCTTCATAGAATGCAATGATACCTCAATCGACGTTCGATAGTGTTACAATTAAATAGCTTTATGATTTTTCTAATACTAATATTCTTTATAAAGAAATAATAATGTTTCAAATATAGTCATAATAATATAGGTCAATAGTTATTTTAATAATTTTAATAAAAATACAGATTATTAAAGTTTAAACAGAATTTTATTATTTATAAACTTATAATTTGAACACGTCTCGTAATATCGATTTCTATATTCGTAGAACCATACGTTAAAAGAGGAATTTTATTAATATACGCAATATATGGTTTATGTGAAAATATAATAATAATAAAATAAAATTTCCACAAAGTATTAAATTCTTAACTAAAATATGTTTAAATTAGTGCTATTACATAGTTCAGTTATTATACTTAATTTCGTAATCGTTGCGACCAAATGGTTTTAATGGCGGTCTCATAAAAATTCCACCCATATTTTTACAGATTTATATGCTAATAGTCAGTGACTAATGGTCGGTGACAATTTTAAATCATTATCATTAAAATAATTAATTTGTTATTATCGACTGCCAGAGTAGTTTTCGATACCAGTGCGAAAGAGTTGATTCTCGCTTGAGTGTGTGTTAAATGCGTAAAGTTGCATTTTACGCACACCGTATCGAAAAAAAAAAATAATAATAATAATTTGTATAGAATTTTTTACGTTTGCTGGAAGTATACAATTTCCCTACGTCGATCGTCATAAACTTAAAACGAGCAAAATAAAACAAAAACTCTTTTCCCAATATTCGTATAGTAGTAGGTACACAACTCATAACCCAATGCCGCTGCCGTAAGCCAGGAGAAAACAAAAAGCCAGTGTGCGCACTAGCATCCCCATTATTCAAAAACAATGAACGCGTCCGAGCCATTTTAACAATCCCGTGAACTGGGCGCATTCATCCCGAAAATTCTCCATTCTAAAAGCTTTCCAAAATTAAAAGCAAACAGTGCCTCTCCCGCAACCAGCGAAAGAGAGCTGCGAAAAAGGGAAGGAGCATAAAGGAAGACCACCACTACCGACGCCGCCAGGCGCCAGTATATGCACTGGCATCACAAGCAAATTGATTTCCAGCATCAGAGGCGGCAGACAACTGCAGCAACAGCAGGAGCGGCAGTAGTAGTCTACCTCGACGACAATGGTACGCGTACGTTCTCTGCATCCGAGTTAGCGATGACAAGTGCATATGCAGTATATAGCGCTCCCTCTCTCTCTCTCTCTCTCTCTCTCAGAGGCAGCCAACGGCGGCGGCGTATCGGATTCCTCCCCCGAAACTCCGAGCTGCCTAGCCATTATCGTCCTGTGGCCTCCGCGTCTGCTCGCGATAAGACATTGTTTGCACGGCGCGCATGCAGCCGAGCGAGCAACGGCAGTCTGGCTAGACTACCTACACGTGTGTTTGTTTTCCATGGATTCTGTCGCGACGGTCATGCGCTATATGCTATAGCGTTAGTCGGTCCTTCGAGGGACTGCTACTTGTATATAATCTGTAGCTGTTCGAATGTGTATTGTAGCGCTCCTGCGGGATGGAATATATATTAGTTATTGATGGACAGCTTTTTGAATCTGCAGCTGTGATTCGAAAAATTATTGTTGATAATTCCAGCTTGGTTTCTAAAACAACGCTGTGCAGATCTTTGTGTCTACGAAAGTTGAATCGTATAGAGGACGAGACACAACTATATATAGAATGCAAAATTCAAACTCCCAGCAAACAAAGTCTGCACAGAACTACATGTACTGCAGTATACGTTGCAGCTGGCATCGCAGTGGACTAACGAGCTGAAGCATCAGCAGCAGCTCCCATATAGTGGCCCTCGGCTCTCAGTCCCTTCCCGGCATATACACCCGTTATTTTCTCTCAGATCCGCGCACACTTACGTGTAATACGTGCAATAAGTCGGCGCGCGCGTATACGTACAAACTGCGCGCGCGCGTAACGATAGTCGCTATTATATCGCGCTCCTGGCGACAGGCACACGTATACCTATGGCCGCGGTGCCGATCGACTCAAGACTGACGGACTGACAGCTAATTATTTCCTAGAGTTGCTTCGTCGTTGCCGGAATACCGTAGGTCTTGGGATTCCATATGCAGCAAAGAGATGGGGATTTTTCTAGGATGTGTTTATAATAAGGGATGAGTGGACGTGTGTGCCAGACGAGTGATATGTAGATCACGACGTTTGTGTATGAGGGTTTCTTGTGGATTTAAATTTTACGCGTGTATTGAAGTTCCTTTTCCGCATGAATAATTGTAATGATAGAAGGTTCAAGTTCTGTACACATTGTATGATATTGATTCATAAATGCTCCAATAGATGTATATATCCATACAACAGACATAATAGATCTATAATGTACACCAAAAATCGTATCGTATAGTAGATTAAAAACTTTTAACGAATATTATCCTTCGAAATCAAAATTTTGATGCTGCACTTCACCGTCAAAATTAGGGACGAAGAGGAGCCGTCGATATCCAAGTTTACCGAGCAAGTATGTATCTTTAATAGTCGATAAAAATTAATTGGATGAAGCGTGTTCGATTATTGGAATAGCCCAGCAGGACTCGACGAGCATGCCGGGACTTCGGTGGACTCAGCGCAGAAAGCAGGCGGTAGCAGCAATCATCCAGACAGGCGAACCCTCAATTTCCGATTTAAGTTGACGCAGTTAACGAATTCCGGGGCTCGCGTAGCTTTACTCTCTTTCTCTCTCTCTCTCTCTCTCTCTCTCTCTCTCTCTCTCTCTCTCTCTCTCTCTCTCTCTCTCTCTCTCTC
>UCOJ01001438.1:0-30295 GCA_900474305.1 Cecidostiba fungosa
CCGCTTTTCAGGGAATAAAGTGGCTATTATAGTTAAGCCGTGAATAAAAGTTATTACTTATCCATATAAGCATTCTGGATTATAGACATTTTCACGCTCTATATATAAATAAATATTGACGAAAAATGCTTTTCTCAAAAATCGAAAATTCATCATAATACAAAATCGCATCAATATAAGAAGAATATTTTTTTTAACTTCGAAAAGTAAGAACAACATGCCAAATTTTATTAAAATTGACAGAGTATATGAATAGTTACAGATAATAATTTATATCACACATCCATACGGATATTTTCTAAAACAGGAAATTTGAACTCTAAACTACTGAAAACAAGTTTCTAACCTATTTTTACTCGACTTAAAAATGTTATTATTACAAAGTCTTCTCATTCTAGGAGGAAGTAATAATACGCTTTCTTAAAATTCTAAAAAATATATTCTTTCTTATATTCATGTACAGCCAAAGTTATAACGATCGACGCCGGAAGAGCTTATATAGCCCCACAAAACACTCGGTAAACTTCCTCTATATTATTTATTTCGCAGACAGCGCTCGCACATAAAGTGGGAAATCGAGAAAGTTTGCTATAAAAATATCCGCCGTCGCGGAACACACCCCGATGACACTTTATCAGACGTCGAGACGACGGCGCTAACAGAGTATATTCATATATGTAACCACGTGTAGTCCGGGTAAATGGGACACACTCGAGTTGTTGAGAAAGCAAAAAAGTACGGCTACATCGGATGCAGACGGAAACGGCAGAGACTTTTCAAACAGTTGTGCCAGACACCGAAGTTCCAGAACGGTCTCGACTTTGTTTTAATGGCTATACGCGGTAGACTCGCGTCGCGACGTCGAGACGGTCCAACTGATACGCGCGTCTGCTAAGAAGCCAAATTGCTCTTGACCATTGTCGATTGGCGTCCTCCAAAGTGTTTTGTAACAACATCCTTGTGATCACATGCATAATTACTTGTAAACATGAGACCTTCGCACAAGTTAGAATCGGTATACAGTTGTGATCATGGCTAATATTAAAGGAGATTGCATATCCATTAGAAGATTAGAAAAATTATTAGATGTAATCCATTTTCATACGAAAAACTTTTTTCGAGTACAACACATATAATACAACAATTCAGATCCAGCCCTTGCATGGAGTCAGAAATCACGACCACATGAGAAAAGAAAGAGCCGTGTGATGCATCGCATACGTGATCAACATATCCGAGTCGAAGCGACACCTTGGGAGTCGAGCAAATACGTGGCCCGAGTTATCGCGCCGATACGAAAGCCAGAGAGCTATCAATCTTGTGCACATATATATAGTCGCCCAGCAAAGCCCGCGAGTTGGCGATTTTCCGTTTGCCAAGATACGATATACCTGTACATTCGGTTTTGCGAAATTTAGCCAACATTTTCTTTCTCCGGTTGGCACGCTAGATTTGACGCTTTCTCCTTTTCGCTCGATATGCGATCATTATTCCCAACCCATCGGCTATTTTTAGGCAGAGCGGGTATATACGAATTGCGTGAAAGCGGTCGTTATATCTGGGTCAATGATCCTCAAGATATGACGCGATTGATTGTAGTTGATGCATACGTTTATCAATAGCTTGGTCGAGTAGGTATACGTTTCGATATAATATATACAATCTGCAAAGCCGAGTTAATGGAGCGATCGTTTTGAACGCAATATTCAAATTTTTTATAAATTTGCATTAGGTCGTTGAACCGAGGGCCCTCGATCATTTTGAGTCGAGGATTATGCTGCTAGAAAGCAGAAAAGGATTGACGTGTCAAAAGAGCCGCTTTCTTATTATGCGAGAAGCAGCAATATGCCTTTTTGCGGTGACAATGCCGTCTATTGTAATCGGCGAAAAAAATTGAATATCATCAAGTGATATAATCTACTTCGTCCATAACGATTTAGTCTGAATTTATAGTTACATAACGATTAATTAACCGTTTTTATGTAGAGATCACTGTAACATCGTTTACTGCTTCACCATGAGACGAGCGAAACTTTTCTTGCACAATTAACTCCGATTATTAGCTAAAATAATCCAATAGATAATAAACGGTCCACGAGTTTTCGATGTATAAATACCGAATTCAAGAAACGCAATCGTATAAAAACAATTCACAACGCACGATTCGCCACAGGTACACGCATACTCAGCGATAAACTGCAATTTAAGCATGTCTGCAAACAGAAAGTAAACAAAGTCACGTCTCTTTATGACTCGTAGTAAAATCGCCATTATCCAATTATAAATCAAGCACCCTCGAAAAGTACGTGCAGTCACGCTCGGGCCTCTAAAAGCGCGAGCGCGCACGACGTCAAGCATTTTGTTCCGCGTCGTCGTCCGTGAGGGAGTTTCAGAGAGCTATACAAGCGCTTATATATATATTCAGTCTCGGAGCCTGAGTATATACATATGCACGACGAGGAAAGGACGAAGTGGTGGCAAGGGCGGATTTAGCCAGAATTCCGTCACGTACGGAACGAGAGAAGACGGCGGTCGAGTTGGAAAAGCAATACTGCCCCGCGAGTACCGCGGACTTTGGAGATCCTTGGAAAGCGCTGGAGTCCGAGTGACAGTCAAGGAAGCGCATTGTGGTCGAGATTCAGGGAAGAGTCGCTGGGAGTATGATGTATACGGGCAGCACATTTGGATGGACTTTTGAAGAGATGGATAGAACTTTTGCTGGCAAAAAACGAAAGTAATAATACGAGAATTGAATGCCCTTTTAAAATAGGTATTGTATATGACAACATTTTATATGAAAAGTAAGATGATCGTATATTATGAGATCAATACAAATTTCGTGTAATTTTCGCCATTTTCAGAGAACTTTTTTTTGTTCCGAATGAAAAAAATCAAGCGTGTGTGCACTGAATCGAGAGAGAAATAAGAGTGAAAAAAAAGCATCGGTTCGGAAGAATTGAAAAGAAAACTTGCATTCACTTTAAAATTACAATACATGTTTCTATAAAATTTATCAATCTTATATAAATTTATACGATACGCTACAGCAAATACCTATAGAAGCGTTGGCTAGATACAGATTAAAGGGGATATAATATTAATAACAAGCACAGAAGATGTCTGACACAAAAATCTCCATTTTGCGATGCATTCACGGGATCAAGAGAATGAATGAGCGACTGACTTTGCAATTCTGATTTTAATAGATGATAATTCGCGCACTTGCGTGCTTAAAAGATTCACCACACTGTACACGAGGCTGGCAAAAAAATGAAAGTTACATATAGAACGGATGCGCCGTGCGATAAAGAAATTCATTAGGCATTACGTGCTTTATTACTACGCTGAGGCTTTGTATATGGGCGTAGATATCTTGAATTATCGCGTAGAAAAATCCTATTGTTATATGAGTCTATGATATATCATGCGCCGATAGATTATTCCGTTTGAATTATTTTTCAGAATACTGCGCGAATGATATTTTTTTTCATTGTCTGCAGTAGGTGAGACGAGAATTTATATTGATAATAATTATGAGAAATCATGGAATAACTTATTTCTCAATTTGCGCATGATTTATGTATCCTCTTTATCTGTTATTTTTACATGAAAAAGATATCCAAACAGCCTTTCACGCTTTTAAAAATCTCGAGAAAATAGAGTATAGACCCTTCTAATAATGCTTACTTGCAAGAAGGTATCCCTTTTGGGTGCAAAGCGAGGGCCGATAAGAAGACCTTGCATCTCACCGTTGCTGTTCAGGACGCAAATAAACACAACGCAGACTATAAAAAAGTACGAGACAGCGACTATAGGGGAGGATCGATGGTCGTTAATTAGGCGCGCTCAGAAGGATCCTACGGTCGCACGCGTGGTCCTTGAAATTCCAATATACCGTCATTGCCGACTATCCTGCGGTTGGCGGACGCCGAAGAAGCTGCCAAATTGTAACGGCCGCTCGTGTCATTAATCACACTATAGCGCGCTGCTGCGACGTCGTCCAGGATAAATTGCATCGCGCGCCGACGACGACACTCTCAACGCGAGTTCCTTCGCTTATTCGCTTCCGCTTCAGCTGCGGGACGAACTTTCAGGATTGCTCGAGTTTTTAAAACTCACTGTCTCTTCGCAAGACAAGCCTCTCTGGCTTTTACGAATTTCTGGAGGAGGGAGGAGACGGATTTTCCTCTGCTCGTTTTGCTATACAAACAATTTTCTGCTCTATTGTAGAATGTCCGGGAGAGATTGGTATTATATACTCCGAACTATACGTCATTTTCAATTTAGAAAGAAGCATAAAGAATAAATATAAACGTGTTTTTTTCATGAACGTCAGTACTACTTGTGAAGTATCATGATAATGATTCATATGTGTTGCCTACAGTTAGCAAACATTGTAGTAAAGCATGTTTCTGATTATAAAAATCGAGAAATCTCGAATTTTCAATTCAATAAATTATTTTCTTTTAGAAACTAAATAACATGATTGATCGCTACTTATTCAAAAATGAATGAACTTTAAAAAAGAAAAGAGATTGAACTTTCATTTACAGCCGTTCGATTTATAATATACTCGATAACATGTGATCTCAGTCATAAAAAAGTAATAAAAAATTTGATGAATTATAAAAGAAATTCGTTTGTTGAATAATTCAACTCAATTGCTATTATCACAACGCTTATTATTTTATAACGCACCTCAAAGGAGGCGAAAATTTTAATATTTTACAATTTTTCGAATACTGCGCCTATACAATATTGTTGGTCGAAATAGCTTTTACGAGCAATAATCAATGCTTTATACTCGATTCTCGATTTCATTACTTTTACTTCGATAAACACTATCGATTATGACTGAGAATGAATTGCGGAGAACCTGCCGGAATAAATCATTAATTCGTATCGTCTGATGTTAGCGTAACCGATAATTTAATAAAAAAAGAAACGTGCAGCATTAAACTCGAAAGTCGGCGACCTCTTGCTCGGTCCTGCGCAGTGCAGTCACGGCTAATTAATTTGCGTCGCTTAAATTTTCCTACACACACTTCGTAAGCCTCACTCGTCTCTCCGCTGCTGCTGGCGCGAGCGCAAGTGGTGCACTTTCATGATGCCTGCAGTATAGGTCTGTGTAGGAGAAAACTGCGGGCAACTAGGAGGAGAGAAAAATATTAAACAACTGCAAGTCATGTGCAGACGCGTACTTGGAACTTTCCTTTATCGACGTGCTTGCCAATCAGCACACGCTTCTCAAACTTGAGACGTGTGCATTTTTTTTCAAACTTTTTCGATTCTCTTGACTGCGCATGCAAAAAAGTGTAATTAGCCTTTTCGATTCTAGTTATTTAAGAAACGAATGCGTTTGTTTTTCGTTGCCTAGACTTTTAACAATTAAACAAGAATATAAGAAAAACTTTCTGTTCTTTCAACTTTCTGAGCTGTAGAGTAAATGATGCCATCCCACCGGAGTTGCGATCGGTTAAGAAAATCGCAAAGCGCTACTATTCATTTATCATTGTTCGCTCTTGCAAAGGGCTGCTCCTTTGAGATATAAGATCCTGCAAAAATGTAATCAGAGGCGATTGAGATGCAGCTGTAGAGAATCGATGACTGTGATAATGAAAACATCGAGAAAAAGCAAAAGAGAATAAACCTACTCAAGATGCAGGTAAATTAAACGGAGAAGATGGAGCGTACTGTTAAGCTGCAACAATACGCAATATAAAACTAGTACTTGTATAGCAAAGAAACTGCAATGAGCTGCTGGATAAATCAATACGAAGCTTATTGCATCATTTATACGCGTTGTTCAATTGCAATATAAACCTTGTATTTTAACATTGCTTGGCAACAATCTTTATGTTTCGACAGAGTCGCAGTTCAGCATCGTTATATAGTTTGAAGAGTGGAAAGTGTCAAACGACTTAACAAACGAAAACAGCGATATATCAAGTGCTATCATGTGCGGCACTTTGAAGCAATATGCATCCCGCAAAAATCTGCAACTAACATTCTATACGTAACGGCTTGAGTCGCGGTGATGCCTCGGGCAGACTGGAGATCAATGCACGACTGCATACTATGATGGTTTCCCCCCTCGAAATCTTCGCGTTTTTAGCGTCCGAAAAACCGGCGCTCGTCGAAAGTGAAAATTGCGGCTCACGAGAGCAGAAGAAGAGCGCTGAAAGCGAGTCTACGGCCGCTGGTCCGTGTCGCGCAAGCCAACAACCGGCCAGTCACTGCTCGAGGAGCCGTGAGATCGCGATTTCATGAAAATCGGCGAGAGGATTGTCGTCGTGAGACGCCGGCCAGAATATACAGTCGCGCATTGCTCAGAGGAAAGTCAATTGGGGAGACGGCGTGCGATCGATCAATCAAAATGCGAAATACCCTGTCTTCACGAAAGCGAGAGTTGGCTTATTATTTGTTTAGCGAATCACTGTGGAACGGATTTCCAACTCGGTTTGCTGTAGGAGATTGCCCAGCGTCGATTGAATAAGTCTGCTGAAGTTCGAGTTTATGTCTGAATTTTATTGGCCAGATTTATCGGAGTTTGATAATTTAAAGCCGGTAATGGAATTACTCTTAATTACGTCTTGACTATTATAATAATATAATATATATACCTATAACTATACAAGAAAATTGTTTTCATTGAATTTTATTGTTTTTTTAGACTTCTTATAAAACTGTATAATATGACGCAATCCAAAAATAGGCACTTTAGTTTCCCAGAATCTGGAAAAAAATTTTCTAATCTTTGACTTCCCAACCTTTTACATCACGTTTTAGTTATTATGCTGAAAAATAAAGAAAATCATAGGACATTTTTTGTAGGCATATTATGATTTTTATGTGAAGCCAAAAAAAGTGGCTTTACTGCACAGATCATAACTTTGCAACTAAAGGTCGAAACATATTTCTCATAAAAGATAATAAAAGCAGAAGAGTAGACCTTCAATTAAAAAACAATCTAAAATGGATGCCTCGGTGTAAATTTATGAGCAATTGAAAATATAATAAAAATTAGTCGAAAATCTCAGATTTTGCAAATAAATGGCAAATCTGGCGTTTTTCTTCTACTGTTTGACTTGCTCGTAACTTTGCACCACAGTATCCATTTTTGATGATTTGTTTTTCTTCTACTTTTATTATCTTTTATGAAAAATATGTTTCGACTTTTAGATGCAAAGTTATGATCTGCGCAGTATAAAGCCACCGTAATATGTCGGAAAAAAATATCCCATGCTCAATTTTCATTGTCTATAGGCATATTTTTTTTCTTTTCTTTTTCATTTTTTAGTGTACAAAACAAGATCGAAAGTGTCCAGTAGACGCCGAAGATTAAACAAAAAATTTTGAGATTCGGAGACCCTCGAAAGTGCATTTTTATTTTGGGAGTTCGTGATATAAAATACTTATACTCTTCATAATCTCGATGCGGCGAGGTGACGCGCGATTTTCGTTTCCTTTTCGGAAATTTTTATTCGAATTTCTATATATTACCTAGAAAAGTTCACATTTTATACACACTTTTCTCTCCTCACGAGAATTACTTTAGAGGATCTAAGCCCTTTAAATCGTTAAAGAAGTGATAGCTGCAAGAAAGAGAGAAAAAGATAATAGGAGTAATGCACCTTTTGCAGGACGAGATATAAAAGTCTCGACGCGCTCTCTGCCCAGCGAATTGGCCAATTTTATGAGAGTTTTATTAGCGCAAGTAATGGACGCAGGATATGAAACGAAGTAAAAGGAGAAGGATGAAGTATTTATTGAATTTCAGCCAAGATTTTCTCCCTTCTATAAACCCTATACGTATTTCACACCAAACGGAAACCAAAAACTTGAATTTTAATGTAACTTTAGGTCGCTTTTATTATTGTAGTTATTCGTACATACAAAAAAAACGAAGTATCTTCGTATTCAATACATTTTATTCCAATAGTCTTTAATTTATTTACAAATATATTTGTTCTTATTATTTATTATTTCTTGAATTATATTAGGAAAAACTTAAAACTATTGGTTAAAGATCGATCCCTTCAAGTGGAAATATTATTTGTGAAAAAACGGGAACTTTCGCAAATTGTGAAATGTTGTGATTTTTTGTATTTTTTTTGTGAAAAATTGTGATGTATTATAAGTTATTGTAATTTCTTATGATTTATTGTCAGAATTCGGTCATTCTTTTTCACGATTTTTACAACAAATCGCAAAAACTCACAAAAAAGCACAATAGCAAATAATTGTCGATATAGCTGTATGAAATCCATATAAGTACATTAATAATTGTTCTTTGACTATTTGTTTCGTGATTTTTCAAAAAAAAAAAAATTGTGAAAAAATGTTCAAATTTTGATAACAAATCACTTTTTTCACGAAAAAACAGAACGTTTTACAAAAATTCACGAAAATTCTCGTTTTTTCACAAATAATTTTTCTGCCAGGGATCGCATAATATTCTTAAAATCAACAGAATCAGATCTTAAGATTTACACTTTGAGGGATCTTTGAAAGAATCATCGTACTTTATTTGAGAAAGAGAGCGAAACGAGCAGTGCCTCTTACTAGGCTTGAACTCAAAACAATGCCATTCAATTTCTTAAACGGCTGCCATAAAACAACGTAAGATGATGCGTACGATAGCAATTTTTCTTTCTTTCAACGAGTTTCCTTCTTCTACTTCCGTATTTGGTATACACTGATGTCGTTCATACTATAGCTGTTGTACACGTTGAAAGTGAATTCGTATTACCTATTCAATATATTTTAACAGTTGACGTTTATATTTAAAATAGAAAAAATTCTGGTAAACAAATTCACTGTTTAGCTCAAGAATCTTTTAGATCATAAATATCGTATTCCATAATCTGAAAAACATCGAAAAAAATCACAAATATCATCTTAAGTAAAAAAATTGATGCATGTGTGTTACAAGCATATTATTAAAGACCAGTATAAAAAAAATGTTTTTTTTTTGTTTTCGCTTTCGTTCAAATTACAACCCATACCTATGCGCGGTTGTTGCTATTCACAGAACTTCTTTTTTTTCGTAATTTGCGTAACAACTTTTTTAGGAAGTGAAATAGTTTCTAGAAGGAACTTAATTTTGAGAAAGTGTAAAATATATTTCAGTAACCTTCTTGTGATGCATAGAATAAGTAAGTAGACGAACTTATGGCTCCAATAAACTATCCGTTCTGCGATTACATCCGCGGTGTTTTAGTGCCCTATTTCATCCACTATTTTATAGGTTTCGAGGATAATTGTACTAATACGCTTACGATATACTGCACATTTTCTAATGTATTCACAATTAGCTTGACGTAACCAAAGATTATCTAATCCTCTTAAAATCAATACAAGGTGCTGCTGCCTAAGTCAACATTTGTAATAATTAGTCGAAATGGAAACGTTTCTAATACAATTTGTGCACACTCCTAGTTCTCTGCAGTTTGTATAAATTAAAAATAATTTTTTTCTCATTTCATTTTATTCAATTGTGCCCCCTTATTTCATCGCTGTTATTTTTAAACAATCACTTTTCTCCTCTTAATTCTTTCTATCAATCCAAGCAGTCTGAATTCCTCGAATACTGCATCCAACCGCTTATTAGAAGCAACACCCAAATATAGCAAAGGCATTTCTCGGTCTAACAAAACCGTGCACACATACTCACGTATCTCAAGTTCCCATAGCTCGAACTCGCGAAATCGGTGTCTCCGAATCTCCACTCGCAAACGATCCATCAGCACTTATATACAGAATCTCGCGGGGATCCGGAGCTGAAAAACCTCTAGGCTGTGCTGCTAATGAAAGGTGTCCGCATCCCTGCTTATGGCAGCTCCACGATATCTTTCACCGCGCTCGCCGTTTCCCCCTTCAGCAGACCAAGTGCAACAACAACCTGCGAGGAAACGCGGCTACTTGCTCGCAGTCGCTCGCGAAACGCGAAACCGCGCGAAAGTTCGAATCCTGCGCGGCGATGTGATTTCGCTTTGTTTCATTTCGCGGGACGTCACGTATACACTCGAGCGCGCGAGTCATCCTTGAACTTGAATTTTCTTCTAGTTGAGCGTTCTGTGATTGACTCTTAAAACACCTTCGTTATTTTTTTTATCCGCATTTCCAACGAAGAGTGTGGACGTAGTTCAATAAGCCTCAAGTGCACAGCAGAATCCATCCCGGAGTATAATATACAGTATACCTATATGTGAAAATCGAGTGCCAAACACATAGGTATTATTATAAATCGAAAGTTTTTCTCGAAACAGGGAGTTATTAGTCAGTGGCTCTCTTTCTCTCCCTCGGACTGATAATGTGCATTGTTCCAAGTTAAAGTGAACGACGAGAGTATACAGTTATGGTTGCGCAACGGGCGAATCGTCGTCGAATCGTTATAGTAGCTGATTGACAATAATCGGCAACCGGCGCGGCGGTGAGTCTCTTCTTGGGAAAGTCGTCGCTGCTGAGCGATACGCGGAAATCGCCTGGAAAGTTCAAGAGAGGGAAAGACGTATAGTCGAGCGCACGTCGACAGAAGAGACCCGTTATTATGCGGTGAGCATGTTCACTCGACAAATTCATTCTCGACTAACTAGGATAATTTGCTTCGCGGGGAGTAAGATCCTACTTATCGAAAGTAAATGTCATCGTTTATAGGCCTTTCTTCTGTTTTTGCCTCTTTATTTACCTTATGCGAGTGTTTATTTTTTACTCAAGGTTTTTCAATTGTTCAATGCACGCACGGTGTAACTTGAAAAATAAAGAAATAAGCTTTCTTTCACGATATAGCTATACGTAATTAAGAGTGTGTGCATGTAAAATTAATATTTTTCAAATAGAAATCTATTTTAATGTACCATAACGAAGAATGCGTTTTAGTTATATGCTTTTTATGAACTTAAATAATTGGCTCTTGCACGCGTTCTTTTTTTTCTTACGTACAGGTTTTCACGCTTTCAGTCGCAGTAATATGCTAATGAACCATATTTTGCAGAACTTTTTTCTACTGATATATGAAATAACGCGCGTTCTTATATAAATCAAGAATTTTTCGTTTGATAAATAAATCTACGATAACTGTACTTTTGATATGTTTATGTGTATATAAGTATACTTACATAAAAGTACGAGCTGCAGTTTTTACCAAGTGTAAATAAGCTAATTTTATCCATAACAAGCTACTTTCGTTGAATTTAATCAACTTCCAATTACTGGCGTTTCCCCATCGAAAGCAAAAACGTAATTGTATTAGAGGCAAATAAAGTTAATGAAAATTCTCCACTTCTCGTGCATCAGTTACTTAGCATGTTAATTTTCTTTCTCTTCTCGTTATAAAATTAGAATTTGAAAAATTACTTTCTATCGCCAAATATACTCATCGTCTGATTGATAAGTCTATACAGGCACGTAGACCTGTAGATAACTTGAATTAGTCTATGCGCCATAACGTGCCATATAGCGCACGCGTAACGAAATGTAGTGAGTCGTTCTCCTTATTTGCGTTACACAAAGCTTGAGCCTCTGAAATTATTGTATCGAGAGCTCGTTCCCACATTGATGGAGACGAGAATGAGTATGAACCAATTTGCAGCACTCGGTGAATCTATAAACAAAGCTCTTTACGAGCGCCGATTTTTTCGTCGCACGCGACGCCGGAGGAGAAATCGCTTGCCGCAGCGGAGAAAAAGTCAACGGCGGTCATTCTCGTGTCGACTTTTTTCTCGTCGTGATTTCGTAGTAACAGGTGAAGTACATTACGATCCGTTCTTTATCTGGCTTTTTACATGCGGTCATCGAAAAGTACAAGCGTTGTGAGACACGAGGATGCCGGAGTGCTATTTAGCTGCTATATTTACGTACGCTGTTTACGTAAATTCTTTATACCCAGGCTAAACGTCTTTTTGATAAATATATGTGAGCATAAATAACTTTGCAAATCTCGAAAAATTACTAACGCAAAAATAATTTACGTAAATGCTCGTGATTTCGTTTTTAAATGTTTTATTCTTTCTCAATTTTTAGCGGTAGGTCCTGTATTACTCAATTTTATGATAATACGTATATAGCTATAGATGGACCAACAAATTTTATAGAGAGATTGGCAAGACTAGCTCCAGTAATGGAATATTCAGACTTCATTCGATATTATTGCAGTAATAATATAATGATAATAATAAGCTATACTTTCGAAATGTAGATTTTACGCAAGAAAAATTCAGTTTGATACATATTATATAATTAAATTTAGTTCACGGTACAATTACTGTTAACTGATTGCTACACTTCAACTATAATTATAAGATGTTTAAATATACAATGTTCTTGAAAAAACAATATTATTGTTACATTTAGATGTATAGACAACAATTTGATGAATCGCGCCAGTCATGTACAAAATTTTCCAAATATGGCATTGTCAATAATATTGTCTTTGGTATTAAAATCTTACGTCGTATTATAATGATATGGAAACGATCCATATAGTAAATCAATGCCTTATTTATTTGAGAATCAAGCACGTAATGGAAAAAGTCATGTTAGCGTAAAAATTCAATGCGAAGCATTTGTAGTGAATCGAGCACAGGAATAACGTTCGATGTTACGTTCCCCGCGTCGAATAAATGCGACAACCAGCCCAGTACCATCAGCGTCTATATGCTATATATACATATACCTATAGTCTGCCTCCTCTCAATCTCAAACTCCTCGGGATACACGTGGGCACAAATACATCAAGGTATATGTATATATGTATACCTGATGCGTTCATGTATAAAATATGTGCACGAAGACTGGCGCGCGATTTGATTGGATCTGTCGAGGTAAGCCCGCGATAGATCCAATATTTTCCGATGCGAGTAATTGCGAGCGCGAGCTGAGGACGCCGGCAATCACTTTCGTATCTATCAGGCGCTCGAGCGGCATTTTATGTGCATATTTTTGGCGCGCAGCTATCACCGCCGTGCCGTGCATGGCTGGCATGTATATAGATATACATATCGACGGCGCTTAGCTTGCCTGCTCGAGCGGAACTGCAGGCTGCTGCAGTCTCCGATCAACGATCGCTCGCTCGCTTACTATACCAAAGTTTAGAGAAGAACGGCTAGGAAAAGAAGGATGCCGATGGGATATTAAATTGTCAAGGTCAATGGAAAATCTCTTCGATCTATGAGCATATGTTAAAAAATGAATTTATGACTACAATGCAGAGCTACGTTAATATAGCCATGTTATTTCGAGCGCGTAAATAACGTATATAGATTGTGCGTACGTTAATTGTACCTACACAGACGACTCTTACTACTTAGGAAACGTAATTGTCAGTGCGCGTAAATTAACTTACCAATAATTATTTCTAACGCAGGAACTTATAAATGTCAATATATAAATCGCATGGCGCTTATATATAATATATTCAATAAATCTCGTTATATCGATAGTGCATAACCATATGTCCTTGTATTACAGTAATCTTTTCAAACATTTTTTATTAAACTCCTACATAAAGTTATTTTTGAAATATATATTATGCACCATTAATATTTTTCAAAATATAATCGCACGCTTTCATTTTTATATTTTAATTTATTTTAAACTGCACTATACGTTAAAAATTGTAAAACCTTCTGTTTATAATACTAGAGGCTATAATGTAAGTTATGACATTTGCTTTTGTTAAGATTAGCAATTAAATTCATCAAATAAAAAAATACTGTATAGATTTTATAAGTTTACGGATTGTGAACAAAAATAAAATTATTCATATTAGGACTTTATATATATGCAATAGTAATTAACAAATATATATATTTACGTATAATAAAATTAATACATACATTTGGAGGGGCGGTTTCAGTGTTGGTATGCGATTGTTAACGGGTTCGCGTATATCTAATTCAACTTTTACGTATGAAATATTGTTGTATTATATTATGGAAAAGCAATATAGTATCACATGATACATGATGTTTATATTTCTATATACAGAATAGTTCAATTAATTTTTCTTTGCAGATATGTCTACCGATAAAGAAGACGAGCTCAAAAGATGCTGAGAACGGAAAGCGGTTTTCACAAAGGCGGCGCTTTTTTAGCCCTGCTAATAACATTCGCAGTTTTGCCTCATTTAACAGCAGGTAAGAATATCAAAATGTATCAAAATATTACATTTCTAAAAATATCTCAACACACTTCGTATCTTAGTCGTTGCAGATACGAGTGGTTTGAGTAGAACGATAAGATATGTATTATATAATAGGCTATAGTAGCATGTGAGTAAAATTAGAAGGTCTAAATTCGACGGTATCTAATGACGTCGTCGTCACTCGGGTTCCGTGGTGTAGCGGTTATCACGTCTGCTTTACACGCAGAAGGTCGCCAGTTCGATCCCGGCCGGAACCATTTTTTTATTTCGTATTATTATTATTTAATACTATATAGCTTTCTGATAAATTATCTGAAATTATAAATAACTATAGCAATATTCAGATTAAAAAAGTAATGATGCTTCAGATAAAATACTTACACCTGCAGCATAACATGTTTATTCAATATTAGTTTTATTAATAGATCTCTTTGATACTTACTTATCTAAAAATTAATCCAAACTTGGAAAAACGGTGCCTCATTGTGCTTCAATTATACATAGTTCGAGCCACAGCCACACATACATATTACATAAGAAAATCTTTTTATTTTCCCCAGTTCGAGTGGCCAGAGAATGGCAAATTTTCAAAATACGAGCATACCTTATTTCTAGCATAATTTTATTGTTCGTTATGTATTCTTATAACAATACAATGTAAGAAAAACAAAGGCTAAATTCAACGAAAAATAGCCATTGTTTAACGGCATATGTACTCAATGTCTGGGACGCAAACGGAAAATCCACAATCATAGGCTCAAAGTACGGGAAATAGCTTCAATTTGTAGAAACAAATCGTTAAAAAAAATCGTTTAGGTAAAAAGTTACGTCTAAAAAAAATTTGTCGTAGTTGTCTTGAAAATAACGAAAAATCATGGGAAAAGGGACAAATTAATACTTGATTTCGAAACATTCCAACATTTTTATGATTTTTTGCTATTTTTAATCGTAGACAATTTTTACTTGGGGCTATTTTTAAGATTTTTATTCAATTTGAAGTTCTTTTCGTATACTTTGAGCCTATAATAGGTATGGATATTCTGTTTGAGCCCTCAGAAACTGAGTACATGCCGTTGAACAATGACTACTTTTCGTATAATTTGAATGGCCGAGAAACCAGTGTCACAAAGCAGTTTTCTCGTGTTCCACTAGTTTTTTGTACATATTGTATAACTTAATAAACAATAAAAATCATGCTAAAAATGTGTGCTCGCATTATGAAAATTTACCATTCCTTGACCTCCAATTACTGGCGAAAATAAAAAAGTTTTTTAAAAACAAATTATTTTTTTCCAAACACCCTACAATATTTATATACCTATGTTATATGTTGCTAAAGTACAACAGTTATTAGCCGTGAAGAAATAATAATTACAATGTGAATAATATATAATTTAGCTGATTTAGATATTATGTATAAAGAAGGTATTCTATATAAAAAACGATTTTTTGTACAGGTAACAGGATTCACTAATCATTTCAGTATAAAACGCTATTTTTAATACAATAAAATAGATTATGATATTTCAAACGCTTACGTATACATTCCCCCAACGCGTATACAGTGCGGTAAGAAAGAAAACACGTAAATCTAAGCTCTTCATTAGCGAAGACAAAACCTTCGCTCGTAAAAAGTATTTCAAGTGCACAGTGCTCGGTGCTATACTCCTAAGCCGATTTCGCGTTGCTGCGGTCCCTCTCGAAATGAAGGAAAAAACGGGTTGCTCGCGATACGACTTCCTCACGGTTCCGCGGACTTTTCCCATAATTTCCATTTCAGATCGTGAGATTGGGGTCCGCACACGCACACACAATGCACATGCGCACCTTATTAATTTTCCTCTTTTTTTTCCAAGCTCCGCTGCGCGTTGCACTAATTATGATCGTGCGTTCTTACGTCGTTAGGACTCGATGCTATAGGCACATAATGGTCAATGAAACGAAGACTCGTTATATCTCGTTTGTTACGTCGTACGCAACGCACCGTCGTATATTTTTTTTCGCCGGGATTTTATTGATCCTAAAATTCTTCAGTGGTTCGCGCACTTTGCGGCGCATGGATAATGTGCGCGGAAAATAAAAAAATCTGGATTTTCGAAGGAAAATACGTGCCGCGGTATGCGATTACGAAATGTCTTGCTTGTTTTCTTAGTAGTCCGGTTATATACTCATGTCGTTCATTATTTATTTTGTGTCTATACTAAGGCCCAGTTATCACCCGTAATTTCATGTTTTATGGTATGTATTTTCCATACTTAACGAACGAAATTTTCATAAATTGTATTAATGGACTATTATGGCGTTATATGAAAAAAATATTGAGTAATTTTCAAAATATCTGTTATGATAATTATGGAACTGTACATTAAAATCTATTCTTATGTCAGGTTTCGTAATTTTTACATGAACTTCATTACTAATTATACACCTGATCGAGAAATAGTTAAAAAAAATAACGTATTTGACAATAATACTCAAATCTGTAAAGTACGTATGTTGCAAGATATAAACAGGAAATTATCAAATTAATTAGACTAATACAGTATAGCAATATAACGCCGTTGTCATATTCTTCAACTATATACCTTTCTCACCTCTATAGTATCATCTCTAATGCACCACGTAGAAGCTCTATTATTTTAAGTGATAAACATAAGTTGACAAAAAACATAAGCACTCTTTCGCAACAATTGCTATAGCGGATCGAAGCAAAACTCCTTCCAAAGGAATCCAGCTAATTGCCTCGAACAAGCGACAAGTCAAAGCCAACCACACGCAAAGCGCTACAGTAGAAGAGACTTTAATATAGGTATAGAATACCGCACAACCACATACATAGGTATATGTATGCGTGGGTCATACAGATACGATCAACGCGAATGACCAGGCCAGTCGTGCGTGAAGTAGCGCGCGCTGTGTCTGTGTGTGTAAGTACTTTCTACGGGTTTCCGTGTCCAGCGTAAAAAAAGCGTACAAGTGTCCCCGCGCATAGTATCCCTGCATTGCTTGCGTTACGCCGAGCGTTTCGGTGTGTACTTATACGCGCCGACGTAATTGCCCGTTGGGGGAAACGAGTCGCGTGCACGCACGCACCGCAGATTAGCTAAACGCTCGCGAGCTTATCTCCTGTCAACCCTTTCTGAGGCTCTTTAACTTTAATTATTTTTACTGTACCTTGTGAAATCGTGGCACTTGCTCTCATTACTTTCGATCATTTTCTTGTTTTCACAGTGACCGAGCCGTGCCATATAATTGTGAACGTTTGGGATTGCTTAGTAGTCGTTGCTTTGTTTAAATTATAAATGTCAATTACACTGATAAGATAAGTATAGATTGTTATACCGAAGGACGTTAGAGGATAAGAAAGTAAAAAGGAAGCAAGAAACAAGTTATGAATTCGTCTTACGCTGTAATTTATGCTGCGCGTTGCTCTTAATATAGTTTACATTAATATTGTCGATAAAATTCATTGGTGAAAAAAAAATTAGGTCAGAAGAATCGCAAAACATGTGTCGGGTAGTCGTCTACACGACAACAGAATCGGTACGTGAGCCTGAAAACCGAACTCAATTATGCGACAAATTACTTACCCCATTCATACAATCAATCAATTGCCGGCAAATTTCTCTTTAATCAATCTTCGCCAATAATAGCTCAATCTCTCAAAATAACATCCGACGAAAGTGAACGACATCTCCTTCCAAAAATAGAAACGCCCTGCACGCGCAAAAGAAAACCGCTGACTACGCAAAAAGATAAGCGTGACAAATAAGTCGTTCACCGCTCGCTTAATTTACATCCCGAATACCGAGTGTTCCCAACATTGATTACGCGGGAATCAGCTCGCATCATGCGAAAGCAGCGCGAAATCCCCATTACGTGGGCCCTTCCGTAGGGTATGTAGGCCATCCGATGTATATATACACGCGTAGACGCCGGTGATCGATTATAATTAATACACCGACTAATGACGACTCGGTTCGGTCTCTGAAAGTATATACTATACACGTAACGGTTACGTGTCACACGGCCGATTTCTTTTTTTCGCGTATATGTAGTCCATTGTGCAAGCGTGCAGGGCTGCATGGATGGACGGATGGCTGAGCGCGCAAGCGACACCTCAAAGCATCGACGTCTATACTATACGTGAGGATATAGGAGTCACACTGTGGGCAAGGATGGCTTTTCCTCCTTTTTTCGACATTTTGCAATGGACAGTTTAATTGCCACTCGCTTACAGCCGCTGGGGCGTCACCGGGAACGCTCCACTTGCGCGCAGAAAAAAAAAACAAAATAACAAACTGACTCGGGATGCGTCCTATTGAACGCTTTTTATAGAAAAGCATTTTTCTTGATGGGATTGTAGAAAGATCTTTCATACTTTACATATAGACGTATCTTCGGAATTTAAACATTATTAACAGCGTAAACGGCAAGTTATATTTGAAACATTGCCTGTAAAATAGTAATAATAATGCACAAAAATTTATAGTCCTATCTTAAAAAATTGATAGCCGGATGCTGTAAAGCCTTTAAAGATGGGACCATTTTAATTGGTCATGGCCATATAGACATCCGTGTTAAATGCTGCCAAAATTTAAAATGTTTCAATTTAATATCTTTAATAATTTGAATATACAGAGATTAACGGGATGTACATTCTTTCGACATGATGAATAAAATGATTTATAATTATTTTAGATTTTATTGTTGTAATCTTCGTTTTTTTCTCTATAGTATACTTATGCATATTACAGAAAGAATATCAATCGAATAAAGACGTATACGCATGAATTGTAAAATATTTGTCAAAGTTTGAGTACTTTTTAAAGAGTAATTATAACAGACCGCGCAATAAAACTCGATTTTATGCCAGTAAATTAAAAAAGTTAAAACCAGTTTTCATACAGATACCCATTAATAAAAAAAAATTGAGCAAACAATAGAAATGACCTGTCGTATACTTATAGCACGGCTAATGTCTCTTGCGTAGTTCAAACGAAAAGAAAAACGGAAAAGTCATAAAGTAAGACTTTCACTGCATTATTACCTTAATTTCTAATTCGACTTGCAATCACGTTATAAAGAAATCTTTCTTACTGTTATCTTACACGGCTGTATATAGTTCTGCTCGTTGCAAAAGTATAAAAATATGCGCAGAGCCAATCGTATCAGGGACTGCACCTTGCAAACTGTAACTTAAAATGGACATTGTGTATAGCTTTTTCAGTCACGCTTGAGATATTATGCGTACTCTACAAGCATAATATGCGATTTTCGGACTATGAAATTTGCATAAATACATGTTTAATAAGTACTTAGATGGTTAATGGGAGGTGAGCGTAAATTCACGAATAACGCACTGTTGTTTTTTCTTAAAAAAAATATACTACTCTAGCTGAAAAATAAAACATTACATAAAAATCATACTTTATTCGAACGTATAACCAAAAAGCAGCTCCAACTATTTTGAAATGTCTACATGAACGAACAGTCGAGCACGCGTTGCTGTCATCGCCGGCAATTACTCTTGCGGTCACTTTTTTCGCTCGCTCGTTTTTCACGAAAATTCCGGATTACACACGACTCTGGGCGTGAACAGCAGGCTCGTGCCTCTCGCGATAACCATTAGAGCTGTGTTGCACTTTCATTCGTATTCGCAGACAAGCGATGGAAGAAATGAGCAAAGGCGTGATGCGATGGGCAATTATGTATACTCTTCTCTTTCTCTTTCTATCTCGCTAGTTCCGTACAATTAAAACGGCGTTATTGAGCAGTCGTAATAAGGCGCAACAACGTGTAACGGCCTTAGGCTGCTGCTGCTGCTGCTGCTGCTGAAACGTATAAGAATGTTATCCGCCGCTGAGTTACGTTTATTGCGCATCAAGCCTTTGTCGAAAGAACAGCGATGAGAAGCAATGAACGCTGCCACCGCCTTGCCAGATTATGATATTTATAAATTACGAAAATAACTTTCGTTGAATTATTCAACTTGCCGTTTACTGTATTTTTTGTAGATTTTTCCTCAAGATGGTGTGTATGAGATTATAGTAATTATAAAAATAGATAGCTTTAGATAACTTATCTTATAATCATCAAACTTGTTTTGTCACTAAATAATACGTAGGTTGACCATAATCAGTTAAATTTTCTTAACACCGGCATACGCGACTTGAAATCGCAGTTGTGATTCGTGTTACAAAGAGTAAACGCACGATACGAATCGATTTTCCGCTCGATAGTTTCCCAGAAATGTTTGCAATTACACCTGCTAACAAGAATAATTGTAATTACGACCTCGTCGAATCGTGCGAAATTTCCACTTGACGCGTTCCATTCATTATCCTCGAAAAACTGCGCTAATACTTATCCGTGAAAATCCGATCGATCAGAAGTATATCAAGAAAGCAAGTACACGATTACTCGCGCAGAATGGTTACAGGTAATACACAGAGAGGTGGCCGACATGAGTGCAATATCGATACGGAGCTGGGCGCGATCGGAAGGCGCGCACAGGTAGTATATATATATATATACTTTATAGACCGGGAAAGGCCGACCGGGAGCTAAAAAACGGACGGTTCGCGATGCCCCTTTCACTATCGCGGCGGCTATACGGCACGCCTATGCGAAGGCGACCTGCTCCTGTTGCTGCTCGAGCGCACGTGCTGTTTGCGTTTTGTCGTTCGGTGTGTAGGTAAACTGCGGGGCTGTCCTAGCTCTGGGGTCATTGATATTTAACGCTCGTAAATTTGCTACGGAATTTGTAGTTATTATTGTTTTTTCAGCGTTTTTACGGATTTTCAAGTATTAGTTAACGATGAATGTGAGTGATGGATTGAAATTACGTTATTATCTTCTAATTAAAAATAAATCTTGTGTACTTATATAGTAAAGGGTTACAAATTATTTGAATTCTCAGATAACTCGCGTATTGCGATAACCACATTTCAATTTATATATATCTTCAAGTGACAAAGTGTATACAGTACAATCAAAAAGCAAATAACATTCAAGTCACAACTTTAAAAATCCTATATTCTTAACGTAGCGTTGCACACTCAATAATAATATTCTCACTGCAAGCATGGACCTATTTAAATTATAATGCGTGGCTCGCATTGTTTGTATTCAAATGCAGGAGTGCACGGATGGAGCCCATGGGAAAGCAACAAAGTGTGTGCTCGCAAATTAAGAGTGATATTGATTCTGTAACGAAACTCTTTCTCTTTTTCAATCGCACTTATGCAACCAGTTGCTTTTGTATCGATCCTATAATACGACGACGAATTTATTATTTACTACTAGCTGGTCGCATTTATTTAAAGTTATTCATTAGAATATACTTCTGTTGCAGCATTATGTCTGTTTCTCCTAATACAAGTTCTTGCAATATACATCTCTGTGTTATTCGAAAGTATATAAACATGAATGAATGCTAATCGCCGAAAGATTTTCTTGTTATTCATTTGCAAGCTAACGGAAGCGATATTTACATCACGGCAAAGTTTACAGCGAAGATTCGTATACAGCAGTATACATTTAACCACTATAGTAGTTTATACTCTTTCTGAAAGCTCATAAATCAAAGCAGCATAGGTCTAGCGAATTGCTCCAATCTTTGCACAATGTCCGCTTGCATGCTTTTTCAGCAAGGCCGCAGCGCGATATGATGAGGCTTCAATTCCGAATATCTTTACATTCATAACAGCAGCTGTGATTTTATCTCCTTTCGAAAATCTCGCGCACCGCGATCTCGGAGAAAGTCCGCACGCGCTCCTTTACGCGTTTGTGTATATGATACGCACACAGATCGAGCGTATAGTTGATGCTCCACTTTTCAGCCGTGTATCTCATTTTCGCCAAAATCTCGAGTGCGTTCGCATTTTTGCCGAGATAACGTCTTTTCTCACGACAAAAACGGAGCAGCTTGTTATGAGAATGAGTCTGCGCCAGTCGAGCGGACTAAAAAAGTGATTAAAAAAGAGAAATTTCTTTCTTCTAGGAATGTCGTTATTTCGTTTTCCATAAGAAAGAAGTTGCTTGTTGTTATACAGGCTTGCATCCTGCTTCGATAAATTAGAGTGAGTTATTTAAATGAGTGCAGCGGGAATAAAAATTTTCTTGGCGTCTACACTCGTTCATTAAATAATAAAGATTCCCGTTTGGCTGAAAAACGCATACAAGGAAGAATTTTTTGTCGATCCGTAGAAAGTGAAAGATCTCTGCTATATGGAAAAGTGTGGGTAATATATTGACTTATACCTAATATATACTGACAAGTTTGGGAAATTAAGCAATTTAAATATTCCACACGGACTTGAACAAATTCCATCATACTTATACATTACTCACGTAGAACTTGTTATGCTAATTTTTGAATGCAGGATTTTACTTTTCCATGTCGTTTACACCAGTAAGGAGTCCTATCGGACGTTTCCTAATGGATTATAGGCAAGTTTCGTACAATTATTTGATAAAAGCTTGTATCGAGTAAAAATTGTAGAAACAGGATTGAAAATAATATTGCAGTGTAAATGTGAGAAAGTCAATGTTGTACACAGACTTTCAAATATTTAAATACACATACAGAGTTTTAAAATGTTTCCAAACTAAATTGTCTGCGGATAAAATTCAACTCGCGGTATATATCCGCTAAAGAAAGATGATGTGCATATTATTTCGCGAAATAACGGAAAACTCATGCATCTTTCATATTCATACGGATTTACAAACGTATCGCAACTTCTGTTCGCAACTACTTATACCATCAAAATATAGATATACTAACTTTCCAAGTTTATTTCGTGAAGTTTGCATACGAATCTTAAATTTAAGGCTGCATATAATTAAAAATCAAAGTTTCGAGAAATAATTTAATCTACCTTTTTGAGAGCGTCGTAATGAGTAAATTCTAAAATTATTTCAATCTAATATTTTGTGAAAGTGTTCTTTGATAGCTAATTAATCATCAATCTTCTTTTTGTTACAGGATGTCAGTTTTATCCGATTGGAGAGTATCTGAAGTTCGTGAGGGTGGCAGAGAATCTGCGCGTCGGAGCGGAGATTCTTACCCTCGAAGTACACCCGAGGAATCACCTAACAATAATGCCCGTCGACAAAGTAAGACTCAATTTCTTTTCAATGTCTCAATTCACTTGTACATCAAAGAATATTTATTCGTAAAATAATTTTAAACGTCTCTTGAGTAAGTGAGTCTACAAATAATCTTTTTCGCAATTACCTGAGACACTCATAGTTGCAGTTTCCAAATTAACATAAAACTGAGTTAATCAAGGAGAAAAAAACGTGATCCACAGGAAGAAGACTCGAAATACTTTGCCTACAAGGACGTAAACAAAACGCACGTGTCGGTGGTATTAGAGCAGTCGCTGGAGGATCTGGTCGACGCGGACGCGCCGCGTAATCTGCTCAAGTTTCGCCTCGGCTGCGACTACTCGGACGGTAGCGATTCCGTGGTAAGTACCCCATATAATTTTTACCTCGCCTCCCTCCCTCTCTACTTTATAATACCCTCGAGCGTTAATCCGGCTCGCATCCAAGCCGCGTACCAAGCGGCACGCGCTGCATACAATACGCGTAAAACTCTCTATTGCCATGCCGGCCTTGTGGCAACTCACTTTTTCGATAATATGTACTCGCGTGCGAGGCTGCGGTCACCTAATTAAATCGTCAGTTTTCCGCGTGTGTGCATTGTCTATAAGGACGTGCCCTTGCTGCGTTATGCAGCCACTCGATCCTCAATAGAGCCACCTTCGAAAGGAGAGGATTATATTTATCCCTGCGATATACTATAGATATTCGCATCTCTTTACGTGACGAACCTTCGCTCGTCCGCATCGCGCGCAGTAAAACTTTCGCGCTAATTTTCGTGCACGCGCTATCTTCTCGACTCGATTTTTTGCCTTGGAGCCCTTTTCCGAGTCTGCGGTATAACTCTTTCGCGCTTTCATTTTTCCGCGGCGGACTTTCTGAGCAGGAAAAAATCTGCGAAAGTTTTACGTCTGGAAGACCGAGCGCGTGGCTACACCTAAACTTTGTCATCTCGATATCTGCGGATATCGGACGCATCTAGAATTATTTATTATACAGAGGCCTTTTCTTTTTAGAATCATCGGAGCTTATGATAGTCCTTTGTGCCCAAGTACTAATGTTTTATAAAAATATTCCACTGAGGAACTCAGCAGGAAAGAATAAGAAACATGCTTTTGTAAATTGTACAAAAACTAATATAGATGCACAGATCGAAGCGCTTTAGCGCCGTATTCCGATTATTTTTTGTTTGTTTCTAGCTTTAAATGCATCAATCACCGGACAAATAAAATGATGGTTTTTGGGGTGTACACTGTCAAGAATGTTTTGTGATCTTTGTACATCTGCTACCGGACGCATTCTGATGAGAGTAACAAAATTACTACACAACTGTAGTTATTTTACTACTTTCAGAATGGCTTCCATTAAGTTCCTAATACCCCGAGAGTAGATTTACAACGCATTTTTTACAGCGTAGGATATATATTTTTTAATCCTCTGGGAAATTAACGAAGTAACAAAATATATACATGTTTAATTAAAATAAAAAGACTAGTTCAATATAGTAAAAAAAAAAGAATTTGCAAAGAAAACGCAGATTAGAGAAAAATATCGAGAAAGAGACGGAAGATTTCTAGTATACAGTAGTGAAAAGATAAGAAACAAAGAGATAAGTGATACGCGCGAGAGGGAAAAGAGGAGCGAGAGATAGAGACGCCGCGCCGCAAAGGCTGTGAGTAACGAGAGTGAAAAAAGGAGCGCGGAGAGAGAAAGCTTAGGTGGATTGAATCGCCCTCCGCCGCCGGCGGCCGGACAACTTTTCAAGGAAAGGATCTTCTCCTACTTTCCACCCAAAGTATCCTAAAACTCTTTCAATTGCGCGGGTTAATAAATTTCGCCGACCTGGAATGTATAGTAGTCCCGAGTGGAGTATTTTCTTCTTTTTTTTCACTTCTCCTTCATCCACTTCCTTTATTTTAGGTCTCGTCGCACTTGTCCGTGACGGTCTACGTGGAGGACGTGAACGACCACGCGCCACAATTCGTCGACGCGCCTTATCACGTCACCGTAGACGAGCTTACACCTACAGGTATACGATTTTATACTTCTCTTCAGGTCATAGTATTACATTTTTTAATAAGCTTTAATTGAAATTTAAAAATGAATTGCATTTGTATGCCTGTTGTTGTTATAACATATTCAAAAGCAGACAAACATGATTCCTTGGAAGACATTAAATATATTAATTATATTTCTTCGTGCTTTATTTAGTGTCATCAACAGATAAATACATTGTGATCAACTTTGATTGTTATGAGGATGGCATTGATGCTTATCTGTGTCAAGGGACTGTAGTAATACAATAATGCATTATGCATTTCATTAATAGGTTGTTTGGCGTAACAAAATTTGAAATCTATATTAATCATTAAAATAATTAATCATTATGTTTTTCAATTAATTTATATAGGTATAATACATATATTGACAATTAAAAGAAACCTTCGTGAAGTTTTTATCTTGTGAATCGGATTATAAATACCGACGATTTTTCATCGTAATAACGATAAGACGTACATATCAGTTCATCAACTTTAAGAAAAAGTCGATTTATTGAATATTGTAAGATTTGAAAGACCTATTTTTTGACCTTGACATGAGATACCAAAATTACATTTTTCCAAGTGAGGGTCTTTTGTACTTTGAAAGAATAACAGTTCGGTTGATTGCATTTTTAAAGCCGGCGCCACCTGTGTCCCTTGAAGTTCGACTTCGCATAATAATTTTACGGCAAGAAAGAAAGTCTGTGCGTCAGTGTTCCTCTTACGATTTTTCAATTTACAAACTTTACATTCCTCCAAGTTCTTTTCAATATACTTTCCTCGAATTATTGTTCAATTTTCACACACTTGATAAAAAAGCATTTCATCAAATGCATCTTGCTCAGCCGGTTGTTGCGGTCGATAATGTATCTTACAAAAAACTATTTTTTATATAAAAGCGTTACCTCAAATGAGCACAATTTAACAAATAAAAATAACAAAATATATAATTTTTTGCAGGTCTAACAATTTTTAGAGGAATTCATGCTTTTGACAAAGATAAACCAAATACTCCAAATAGCGATGTGCATTATGCAATAATAAAGGGTAATGAGCAGGGTAAATTCTCTCTGGAATCAGGGCACAGAACTGCTTTGATTCTCAGAAAGCCATTGGATTACGACATTGGCGATAGAGAATACGTCCTTATTATAAGTGCAAATGTAACTATACTTAATACTTCAATTCGCTTTGTGAATTAAAACTTTGAATCATGTTACTATCGCATTTTTTTCAAGGATCGGGGTACACCACCAAAGAGTACAAATACGACAATTACAATAATGGTAGTCGATAACGATGATTTGGATCCTAAATTTACTCAGGAAGTTTATCGTACGGAGATTTTCGAATTTTATCCAATGCCGGTAAGTCACATATTCATATTTCGTAGTATTGAAAATAATAAAATCCTGTATCGCAATCTTCAAAGTCGTCAACAATTATTAACAGAGGCGTTTACACAAGCCAGTTTCCATAATATCATAATAAAAGCTCAATCAATCTTCGACAAGTTCTGAAAAGCCATGCATTTTCGCAGAGTCGTCCGATTCACAAGGAAATGGAATTCGCGACGCCGATCCGCGCTATAGACCAGGACCGAGATATCGACGTGCCAGTGCGCTACGACATAATATCCGGCAACGAGCGCGGGCTCTTCCATCTGGACCCACGCAACGGCACGCTCTTCCTGGACCGAGCGATCGACCTTGACGCCGAGCGAAATCTACCCGGCAACACGTTCGTCCTGCAGATTCACGCCAGCCAGATCGACAATCCCCTCAAGGTCGCAAGCGCTAGGGTCGAGGTCGAGGTCCTCGATCTTAACGACAATCTGCCGGAATTCGAGGTCGACTTCTACAACATCAGCATTGTCGAAAACCTGCCCAATGGTTTCAGCGTCCTTCAGGTTGGCTTTTATTCTCTTTATGCTGTACTTTGTGCGCGCGAACCTCATCAGAGAAAGAGTGCAGATGGGCTTTGCGGTTTCAGATTTCAATATTCTGTTGTGGTTAAAGAGTAAGGATATAAAGTTTGCCTGAGAAATTGTCAAACGATATAGTATGCTGAGATGTTGATTTCTTACAGGAATATATAAGTGTAGATTAAAAATAATTACTAATTGTGCCATACCTATATAATATAAAGTAAAAAGAAAGGGTTCTGTAGTTCGACGGCTCACTAGGAATTTGAACGTAACGTTCGAAAAAAATAATTATTAGTAGTATGAAAAAAATTATTTTATGAGTACAAACTTATACATAAGTACACTTGCACTATCGAAAATTCGTGCAATCGTTTATTATTAAAAATAATAATTTCTATGGTTTGACAAAGAATCCGTTTATTTATGACGAGAACATGTGCAACTAATTAAAATTAAGTTTTTAAAGTATGTTGTCCGTCATGCTATTCTTAGTTACTTACTAGTTAGTGTTTTTGTAGAAACATATATTTTCTAATGAATTTCCAAGTAAATGACAGTTCTAAAGATAGTGGCGTTGTGTACCGTTGATAGGTAATAGCCTACGATCGCGATCAAGGCGCGAACGGTGAATTTACGTACGAGCTGAGCGATCCATCAGGCGCGTTCGCCGTCGATCCGATATCTGGATGGCTAACGGTACAGGACCAAAGCGTCCTCGACCGCGAGCAAAAGTCCTTCCTCCAGATGAAGGTCTTAGCCGTGGAAAAGCAGCCGAGCGTCGTCAAACCCTACAACGGCTCCTCCTCGGTAGAAGTCGAGGTGACGCTGCTGGACGCCAATGACAACAATCCGGTATTCGTGCCTGGAAACTTGCTCGAACTCGTAGCGCAGAGCGACTTCAAAGTGGGCACAATTCTCGGACAGGTCAGTATATTCTTTTCTACACTATTTCTCATTATGGTTTGCATCTACTTACAAACTTTTTATTTTGTCGGGAAAGTAATAATAAACTAATAACTTTATCTTCAGACTTGACATTGTTAATTGTGCTTCATATTCATATAATTATATTATGTTATATAGTTAAGTGTAACAAACGAAAATTGCACATGAGTAAAGAATGTAAAATTACATATTAGCACTTCAATTTTCGATAACGATGTAAATATAATGAATTGATTTGAAACATAGCAACAGTATAGTATTAGAACTAATTATCTTAATGAAACATCTATAAATTTACTAATAAATTTATTATTCATGGTAGTACATTGATGCGAGTACACTAAGCGGTCCATGGTAAATTATTGTCGTAATGAATATAAATTAGACTGCTGACCAATGCTCTCTGCGAAAATGAGATAGGAGAGTTACCCTTATAACAGAACAAAATACCGTTCATTCAAGCAACACCGCTTTTAGTTAATTAGTAATCTTCGAGCGGAACAGCGGCGTATATGTGAATTTTTAATTTAATACAGTTCTCAACTGTGATATTTTTTATTGTTATTATTTGAAACTGTGCAAAATATTTAGACGTCTTCTGTTTGGTAAAAATAATCAATTTGAAATAAAAGCAAGTAAAAAGGTCTTTCATAAAATTCTTGGAAATTCGAAAAATAGCAAGCGTGGACGTGCAGAGTGAAAGATTTTAGTTATATGTATATTTGCAATCAATGTAATACGATTTTTACGCATGCTGAACGAGAATCTTAAATAGTTCTATTCCTGGACCCAATTCACATCTACTGTCGTGTCAAATGTGTAGACTTTGCAATAATTTAAATAATCTAAATTAAGTATAATATATTACAATTTCTTGATTATTAAGTACTTTATCTCCTAAATCATTAAAATTTTCAAGAATGTTTTTCAATATTTATTGAGTATTAATTAAAAATGTTAATGTTACTTAAATATACCACTTTGAAACTTGTACAATTACATAACGCTGAGAACCTTCCACCCCGAACATTCTCAAAAGTCCACAAAATAATTCAAGAATTTAAAAAACAGGTTCACGCAGTCGACAATGACTTGGGCACAAACGGTTTAGTGCGTTACAAGCTGCAGCGACCAGGCAACTTCACCGGCAAAATGCCCTTTGCTGTGAATCCGGATACTGGTGTAATAACCGTCGCCGACAGCCCGATTCTCGAGGGTCGCCATGCAATCTTCATCGAGGCAGCGGATCAGCCAGCTAACCCCAGCGAGAGACGACTCTCCCTTGCTGTGGTCACCATCGACGTCTTCAGGCCTGACGGTCAGTGCTCCCTGTACTATCTCAATTAGCTCAATGAGCTTTTTCTTTGTTTGTCCCTTTCTTCCCTTTTAGAGTTGAGAAACATAATCAAACATTATAGTTCTTATTGCTATTTGTGTATTTAATATTGAAGGGCTATATTATTATAAGTTATCATTTTAGAGAATCTGAAATTTGTTTAATTAAAGTCCAGCAAAACTTTTATTTATAAATTAAGTATATTATAAGTATAATATATTAATTTTTGATTATTAAGTACTTTATTCTTAAATTATTAAAATTAAAATTTTCAAGAATGTTTTGCTTCCTTCTATAAGGAAGTTTTGTAATAGTAAAATTTTCAATTTCTTTAAAGATTTGTAGAAACATGTTTGATTGTGTCTGGAATTCGAATCACGAGTTTTTAGAAAATGTCCGTATGGATGTGTGTGTGTGTATGCACGTATACCGCCATAATTGTGGAACTATACTTTGTCAATGTCGATAAAATTTAACATGTATTTTGTTTTTGAATTCTGAATTCGGGAAACAAATTTTTTTTTCATTTAGGGTTAGTTTTTGTTTTACGGCCATTTTTCGATTTTTGTATTTTTTAAAATGATTTTATCTATATAATGAATTCAGCAATAATAAATCTGAAAGAGCATAAAATTATGCGACGTACGGCTTTAAGTACCAGCTTGAAGCTCCGTCCCTGGCATCCCTTGCTTTTATTGACACCTCGGCACAAAATTGTACATTCTTGTTTTGGCGTAAAGAGGATCCATTCCGATTTAAAACAAGATATAAAAGATTTAAAAAAA
>UCOJ01001439.1:0-30202 GCA_900474305.1 Cecidostiba fungosa
AAGACAAGGTGATCACACTATACTTTAGGGTGATTTTATAACTCGATAACATAGAGTGATACGAAATCACTCGAAAAGAGTTATTTTTCTGTAGAAATCACTCGAACGAGAGTTATTTGAGAATCACTCTGAAAAAGTGTCAAAAAAATTACTCGAAGATATTTAGAGAGATGGTGGTGTGTATAATGTTTATATAATGATTATACCCTGGTAGAAAAACTGATGGGTTCAGCTGTTTAAGAGATTTGTTTGAGGAGAGCTATATACTGGGCTCGGGAAAAGGGATTCTTTTGATGTTTTTTCGGAGATGTTTTCTGGTATAAGCTAAAGTGAAATGAACCACTTTTAATAGGCCTTTGATAGGCGAGTTATAGCCAATTTGAGTCGAAATCTGCAAAAAAAGCAAAGTATCTTCAAACGCGTGTAACTTTTATAGCTTGAATCCTATACAATTCTAAATAAGATAATCTTGAAGTATTATGGACAATTTCCTAACGATTAAGGTGGTTTTTGAGGCTGAAATATCATTTTCTTCAAAAGCTATAGCTAATCAAAGATTTTTCTTAATTTCGCACGATCTTTCTATACACTCTTTTACGGCTCGAAAATTCGTTAAAATCTTCAATTAGCTGTATCGATAGAAAATTTTCCGTACTTTAAGCTTATTTTACACAGAATCGTGCAGGAATTATACTATAAAAGTTACAAGCATTTGAAGAGATACTGCTTTTTTGCAGATTTCGACTAAAATTTTCTATATAGCAGCTCACGATTGAAGGCTTATGTGATCGAATTACAAATGGCTTCTTTCATTCTCGGGTACCAGAAAACATCTCTGAAAACCTCAGCGGAGTCCCTTTAATTCCCTGAGCCCGGTAGCTTTCCTTGTTAGTATTTCTAGTTATTAGAAAGGCTTACAGAGTCTCTTTTCTTTTGTCAAGAGTGATATTTCACTCTTTTCTATAGAGAAAAAAGAACCACTCTAATAAGGTAATAAGCTGGATTTCTATTAGTGAGGTTGTGATACTGAAAACACCTCATCAGAATCCGAAATAGCTTTTCTTCACGTTATCGACACCGCATTGTTTGCTCGATGAAGACGTGATATCCAAAGGAAATTCTGGCAAAGTCATCTAAATCCTAGCCGGGATTCCACACCAAATTCTCTCTTAGCCCTTTGGTAAATAATCAACTCATCAAATGTTTTTATAATAGATGTACGAAGTATAATTATTATTTTCTACTTCTACCATGAATTGCAAACATCCAAAGCGATTGTCACGTTGTAACTGACGTTAGCATTTGAAGTATATAGAAGTAGTATTCAATATAACATTCAGATTAATCATGAAAAATATGAAATTTCCTCTCGCTCGCACAGATTTTCCGTTTCTTCTTTTTTTAATCAGATGTCAATTCTGTTCTTGAGGCGATCAACGACTGTCACAGCTGTTATGCCCTGCTTGTTATCGCTCCTATAAAAATGTCGGTGTGCGCGCGTGCGTCCGACTGTATGTTGGTACGCCAGGAGAAGCGGAACTTATCGATCGTAAATTCGCTCGGACGAATGGTAGCAGCTTGTCAGAAGTGGAGAAGTCGATATATATACGCAAGAGAAGGGAGCTATACCGAGAGAGAGAGAGAACGTTTCGTCTTCGAGCGGACATTCGCATTAGTGCATCCATTAAGGCTTGATTCACAATGTTTTTGTCGCTGCTAATAGATGCTCTAAATTGTAATTTCGTCAATTATAGTCAGAATACTTTGTTTTTCTATATCAATTATATATTATAGAAAATATCAAATTCTTTTTTTAGATCATTGCACCTGCACGTTGTGAAGTAGCCAATCAATTAGAGAAACTTGAAGCGTCCAAATAAAAATGACACTTTACTCGTATTGAATGTACTGTAGCACTTGTCCGAAGCGTTACTGACAGTCAAAGCGTTAGCTAATCACTGAATTCAGTCCGTACGCATCGCAACAAAATCAATTATCAACGCTGTCGCCTGTTCGTAATGAAATATTCATCGGAAAAAAATAGAATTGCAATGGTACAATTTGCGGCGCGCGATGTACATACTAATAAGGCTATAATACATGCATCAGTCTGCTGACCATCGAATATATATTTTGGATACTTACAAGCTTTTGAACATTTCAAAAGCTAATCAGAAGTTAAAAGACTACTCTGGTAGAAAATTAACGAGTGAAATCGGTTAATATGTTAAGTTTAGTTGGCTATTTTTATCAAATTTAAATGTAAGAAAACAAAGTAAAATTTTGTCAAGATTTCAGGGATGCGTTTCTGCTATACCATCGTGGTATTCTTTTTAAGTAAAAAGTTGTTTTTCCCTTTTTTGCTGGCATTTAAACATTTGCATGTTTTATTGTAAATATTTGGACTTTTTACGATTCTAAAGGTATTTTTTTATAATTTTTCAATTGTAACAATGATTTGACAAATTGCAGGGAAATGTTTTGTTTTATCTTGATTTAATGTGTCATATCTATGCATTTATATTGGTTAAACGCTTATTTAGTTAAATAGCTAACCACAACTTAGCTAAGTCGCCTAAAACTTAGCCAAATATTCTTTAACATTTCTACCAGGGTAATTTGTGTGCAATTCGATCATGTGCATAAGAGTCGACAGCAAAATGTTGAAAATTTATTATACGTAAAACATAGCCAGAACTATGTTTGTTGATGGACATTAATATGAGGAACTATACCAGAACTATGTATACAGCACGTGCATTGGGAGTCACGTCCTACGGGAACGCTGTTTTGAAGGCTCCAATTAGGTGCACTCTCTGTTTCGGCATGGACAGAATATTCAATACGCTTTTTATTCATGCAGCGACAGTAAGGAAAAGCAAGATCGAGCATATTGATTACAGACTTTTTACACAAGCAACACGAGAGAGAGATGTATATACGTGTTGAACCGAAAGGTATACATAAACAACATTTAAATAAATTGCACACAGAAGAATCCTCTTTCATGTTGTGGATCCTGAATTTATATCCGTTTTTTTAAGCCGTAACGAGGCATAGAGGGGTAAGGTTGGCGAGATTAAATCTGAAGGAAGCTTCTTTAAGCTCAGCTTCTTTAATATCGCGAAGGGGATTTGGCGAGAGCGAACCGATAAGAAGGTCGCCTGCTGCTGCTGCTGCTGCCGAACCCTCCTTTATTTCACTCGGCTAATTTCTTCAGCTGGACTCGCGATAGCGGCTCTTTTTCCACAGTGTCTCTTTCATACTAGCCGTAACTCTGCGTACAAAAGTGTGATCGCCGAGCTTCACTGCTGCTGCCTTGTGCTGCTGGATAACGTCAGGTAGAATCGAATTACACACTCTACCAAGCATCTTCTTTATTCGAATTGTCACGGACACGCGAATTTAAGGTTATACGTGCGGCTACTCGACGAACGGCCAAGGACTCTTTCGTCCAGTTCTCTTGGTCTGAGTAGAATATATTTATAACGGGAAAAAGAATTACTCTTATAATGGCCTTATAAGGCGTCGGTTTTATGTAGGTAGACGTATAATCACCTTTTTCTTTCCTTCTTCTTCTTCTTCTTCATCCTCTACTTATTTCGTCGTTCGCCCCATCCTTGTTCTGCCCAACTTCTTCCACATTTTTATCGCCTCTAAGCCGTCCTTTATCGGCGTTTAACGCCATTTCTGTCCTTATGAGTTTTCCTTAACTTTTACAGCTTCAACAACTTTCGGGGGAATAAATATATTTTTCTCTTACGAACTTAATCAAAACTGAGCAAACGGAACGTTGATTAAGAACGCAGTCTCCTCTCTCTCTGCTTTACTTAGCGAATATGCTGAGTAAACATAAGAATAAACATCAGAAAAGGGACGGAGAGGCTTAAGTTCATGTCGTCTCTGATAAAATGTCAAGTTAAAGGAGGAGTCGAAGCGAAAATGTTTTTCAAGTCAGCCAGACGATGTAGTAGCGTAGATGTGGAAGCTGCAAGAGGGAACCCTTCGTGTTAATACTGTCCCCGGTGGTATACACCGTCGAGCCGTCATCTTGGCTCAAGGCCGTTATTCAAAGCTTCAAGACTATGCGCGACGAGCCTGAAATCTCGCGTGATTTATCGCGGATGGCTAATGAATTTTAATATGCTACCGACATAAAACGCGTAATCAACGGTGAAACAGCTATTTTTGTTTTTTAGATTATTAATCATTGCGTTCGAATACAATGTTATGCAAAAAGAAGAAATCACTGGGATTAATATTTTACACGAGGAAGCTATTTATTAAAGATCACTGTATTTTAGTAAACATTAATTGAACAACAGTAAATTGTTGTATTAGAGTCCAAAAAATGCGAGTCTGACTTGTCTTGTGGTGCTAGGAAACGATAAACTTGCGTTAAAGGCAACAAAGCCGAGGAGAAGACGAGTCGTCAGACGCATTAAACTGAACTGTGACGGGCCATCAAGACTCGCAGCCTGATACGATGAGACAACGTTCTTGAACTTGTAAAAGTCGAGCTCAGCAAGAAAATAATGGAGCGAAAAGCTCGGGTTGGCTCGAGCTTTATGGGGGCGCAAAAATACTAGCTCGAAATTTCGAGAAAAATCAGAATCAAAATTCGCAAATCTTGCAGAAAAATGTTCAGTTACTTAAACATAACTTTTTTTAGGTCGACTGGTCATCATTTTGAATGAATCTCAACTCGTCTTTTTCCAGGGAATTATGTGTTTGGACTTCGAGGAAGAGTAAACAAAGATTTATCAACAACGAGCCGAAAGAATATAGCCAGTGGTTATGGTTACTGCAGCAACGACGTATATTACATTATGCGACAAGACTACCGACCACGCACAATGGAAGCGACCCAGGCAAAATGTAACCTGATGCGACGGCACAGCATTACACGTATACAGAAGTTGTTGGTGCTGGCGCAATGTGTGTTGTTACAGTCGCTGCAGTGACTCTGGTTGATCTATATCCGTATAATGAATTCCATTTTGCAGGACTTTAATTCTTGATTAGGCGGCCACGCCCATGTCAACTCTCAAACTTTAGGATCTACATGTGAGTCGGGTATTCGTTATGTTGGCTTTAATTATATTGCGGTATATGGTTTACTATTTGCTTACAAAGTTTCGAAAAACAAAGTTTTATTACATATTTTCTACCATGTATATAATAGCAGTAACCGAGTTTTCGAGCAGCTGCCAACGAAATGGTTATTAGGTTAAAACTTTCGTTTTTCAGCTAATATTATTTTTTTATAATGGTAACAAAATTAAAAAATCCTAGATAAAAGCTCCGGAGAAATTCATAATAATACCGAAGCTATTATATAGTAACCCTCCGAGAGCCAAGAGCTCAGATTCAAAGCTATTCACCAACACGATAAAAGGTCGCTATAATAATTAGCTTTGATTTTAAATGAAACATATAGACGAAGCTACCCTAAGATTTAAGAAACCCCTTATTATAGAGAACAACCATGTATATTGTATATACATAAGAATTATACATTAGTAATACCGTGTTATTGATAGTTTCAATCAGCTTCAACGTTCAAAATTCGCACGCTAATGATGGCTTTGCATGCAATCTCGAGTCGATTAATCATCAGCTGATTAATATTCGTTATCCATCAACTAAAGTGATTACAACATAATACATACCATAATATAATTTGGTAAATGCTTAAGCAAAGAAATGCTGTATTGATTTTACTCACCATAAGAATTAAGGAACGAAAAGAGAGTTTATTATTGCAGATAACATACCTGAAACAAAAAAAGAAATTAGTTAGTTAAACAGCGTTAACGGTTGTTAGTAATATAGTTCATTATGATATAATTTATTGATTAGCGTACACTGAAAAAACTTGGTTGTAAAAACATGTAGGTTGAATTTACAGGAAAACCCTGTTATAGATTTACAGAGGGCCGATGCATGCGCGCGTGTTCATTGAGGTTATGTTATGGTTAGACCGGATCATACACAAATTTTTGCACGTTATTCAACAATTGAAAGATAATAGTGAAGGTGTGATTAAAAGTCGTCTCGGACTCTCGGTGTTGATCGTGAAAATACGAGAGAGAAAAGGGTTTCCAGTCTCATTGACTACAGGGCTTTGTACTCAATATTGCGTGATGACTTCTGTAAATCCTAGGGGAGCCCAGTGTAAATATAACACAAAAAGTCACCGTTTTCGGATTTAGAGAGGGAATCATTGGATGGGTTTTTTCTCAGTGTAGATTGTCTGTCAGCACAATTCGTAGCAGGGCTCTAGTTTTAGTTTACAAAAATCCTATTTCGTTTGGAATTGATCTGTTTCCTAGCATTCATCAAAGTGTGTATGAATAAAAACGGACAAAGGCACGAAAATATTGGTTTCCTACCATAACCCAAAATTCTTAAAAAAAAAAAAAAATACTTTTTTAATCAAATAAAAGTCAAAAAAATGATTATCAGTCAAGCGAATTTTCCATGCATGGACGATCAATAAGAAATAAAAAATTAGCGCGACTGAGGTTTGACAGAAAACCGATTATGTATACGTAGTAAATTACTAACGAACTGTTTACATTCTAAATATATATGGTCGACTGATTGCAATTCATTGATAGATAAGCAAAAACAGGATTATTGCTCTCGCAACCAGCAACCCTACGTAACGATAATTCGTTATATCGGTTCTCGCGTGGAATTGCTTTTCCCTCTGTTGGTTTGTTGACTTTCGTTGCAGTCAATACCCGAATACATATACCTTTGTCATCACGAATAAATCTGATTCTGCTCTCAGTCTCCCTCGCCGTGCTAATTCAAACAAACATGAGGTATACATAGGTGTGGGTGAGTGGTAACTAACGAGGAACAGTCCAATTGATTGATAATTAATATAATGAACAGGAGAAAAATGCGTAGAGATCTTTCCTCTCAACTTTTAAATTCAGCACTACTTCTAAAAATCTCACAAATTAGGTTTGACGAATAAAATTAATTATGCTCTTGTTTGGTTCGTCTGTCTATATATAAGTACTGTGTAGTTAAATATAGAATTCTTTCATATTATGTTATTCGTTTGCTGTGTAAAAAGCGCCATTGTAAGAACGTGAAAAAATATTCACCGACCAATCGCCATCGCTTCGCCAATTTTTTGCGACCACTCGTCAATGTTTTCAAATCACATCTTTTTTATCACGGTTTTCCATCTGTTATTGATGACCGACGGAAAGCGAAATTTTAATGTAACACAATAAATCCACTTAAATAATTTTCCAAGTAACTTATTTATAACCTTTTTTCATTAGTACACAAGCAGCAGATCAATAATTAAGACACGTACATTACCTCGACAAATAGTTTTTTAAAAAAGTAAACTGCAGTTTTGATTTTGTGATCAAGAGTACGCACTAATCATACATTGCAATGCGCATGCGTCGCGTTAGCTACAGACGCAAGTTACGCGAGACGTATATATTTATATATATTTTACCAGCATGCGTTTTACCAACCAAATTGGCAAGTCACTATAGCCAATTGAACATTTTGGTTAGTTTATTTTTTTTCAGGTGTATAAACATCACCGCTATATAATAATCACCGCTCCATACGATGCCGAGAACATTTTTAAAAAATCCTATTTTAAATCTTCATATTTAATATTCCAGAGTAATTTAAATATTTATGTAGGCCCCATAAACTAGTGATTCTATCTGTGTGATACCTACAGTTTATGAAGATCTGAATAAATTTATTTTACTTTCAAGCTCTAAAAATGGCAAATTGAAATTTGATATAGGCCTTTTCTGAAATCTGTTAGTTTTCGTACGGAACGACGATATTATATTTAATTTTCGGTACTTTTAGAAATACTCTTTTTGTCATTACTCTAATATTATTGATTAGGTCATACTATAAACAAGAAAAAATTATTATTATAAATCAGGTGCAGTATTACCAATCAGGATGTTATAGTGAAAAATTAATTAATATGACCTCTTATGCAGTACCACTGTCCCATACTGTCAAAATTATTTATGCATTTTTAAACTGACCTCTATCCACATCTAACATTCGAGGCCTATTACTAAATTCTCTTATCATAGCCGAGGCAACTGAATTATTCGCGTTTTTTCATATTTATAGGTAAAAGCAGTGTGTTCTGTTTTGGAGCTCAAGACACATTTGCTACTCAAAAAAATAATGATAAGTTGTACCGACTCTTGAACCGAATTTGAAGAATCAGTAGAATGAGTCAACTACAAAAGCAGGTCCAACAAGTCAGTTTTGGCAACTTGGCACACATCTATATTATGTACAGTGTGCGCGCAGATAGTGATGAAGAGAATATGCTTCCTATAGAAGAAGTGCCTATGCACCACCTATCTTTCACTAGCCAGAGACAACAGAGTCGGAAAGTTTAACTGTTGGTGAAAAAGCCGGTCCAAAACTGTTTTGTTTTACAGCAACTACAGCTAGTTCTCCGTGCATATCAAGTGGGTCACTATGTGTCACATTATGTGATATGTCAAACTTATATTTAATAAGTACCCTACTAACTATCGCCGTAAAATTTTATTTATATTTTCATACGAATAATCTATTATAATAATTAAATTCTTTCAATCTGTATACTATCTATATGAATATTTTAGCCATTATATAATCAATTGTATTTTGTAAATTTATATTATTTGTATTTGATAAAGTTAATTTATGTGATATTGAAATTTTATAATTAATGATGATGAATGAATGAATGGAAGGTATTATAATATGGTTTAATTTATATACAATAATACAATTAATGTTTATTCAAATTCTAATATCGTATATTCCATTGTTCGTGTGCAATGAATAACGTAATATTAACTTCTATTTTACCATTCAATTTATATATCACAGAAAAATGATACTCTTGTAAAAAAAGTATTCTTTAATATCCGCATCTCTAGGATGAACCATCGCTGTCGAAAAGGTAATTAACCTACATTTTTGCTTCTAAAAGTGAATAATGAAATAGACGAGTGGCACCTGCGCCAGCGCTTTTGCTATATACTGCTCCAGTCTCTTTACTAAATTGACACGTCACGCATCCAAAATGTAATTTCCCGAATACAGAGAGGCATCTTTTATTAAATTTTCCTCTACATCATTACAATAGCTTTAGCTTTTTGATGTAAAAAGTCTATGGAGCACTATACTGCAATTTCCTCAGGAATTTCGCATTTTTTACAGGATCTAAAGGAAAAATCAGTTATTAAAATTTCAAAAGAATGAAAATACGAATAAAGTCTGCATTATCTCTGTAAAAGCGTATACCAATAAGAAGACCTAGAAAAAAAATTTCGTAACATCGGTTTAATAGAGAGTCTGCTATACTTGCATCGATCATTATCAACAGTTTAGAAGCAGAGAACGTGTAATCCTACGCGATAATGATAGAAAGCAAAATTGTTAGCCTATAGATATATATTTAAACCCTCTCGAATAGGCGATTTTGACGCTTTGGTACACGATACAGTCCCGTAACAGGCAGTGCAGTATCCATACTCTTCATAAGGTAGAAAAGTGCGAGCTCGTTTTACGGCTACCGCCACTGTAGCAATCGAGCTTAAACACTTTAATCTCTTAATGGAAGAGCGAGCAAGCCAAGCGATCGGGCTACTTTTCCCCGCGTTTCATCCTGAACACGTCGCTGCCGCTGCTGCTGCTGCTGTTGCTGTTTCGTCTCCCCCTATAACTGGTAGCGTAAATGCGCGAGCCGGAAATCATTATTTCGTGCAATTGTGCTTCAGCTGGTGTTGCTCTTGATTCTTATACGGTTACTCTGCTACAAGTCCCATGATTATAGACGGAAATTTAATTCGTTTCTTTTCTGTTAGACAAGAGTCTGACGTATGAATTATGATGATACCATAGTTTTTTCGATTAATTATGTATCTCGTCTAGTTGGCCTACTTTCAGCGATTAACCTTATACGACACAGTTTAAACTACATTTTATTCCTTTACTGGAAACTGCTGTAGAAGTAAGCCTAATTACATTTTAACACCAAAGGCAAAGTCTTCAATCTCATTAAATTAAATCACGTGGGCACTACCAGGGCTGCAAAGTTGGCATAGAGTATAGTTAAGGATTGTCTTGGAATTACGGGGACAGAAGAGAGCTGAACGAAAGAAAATATATCGTTTAAGATAATGAAAATTTGACAACAAATTTGGTATCGATAATTATTTTTTGTTTTATATACTATAATAGAGGCAGTTTTAATAAGAAATGCAAACGTGTGATTAATTGGACCTCCTTATTTAAAATTAATTAATTCCGTCGTTTTGTTTATTTCTACACCTCAACGTTATTATAGAAGCTTTGCAACATTGGGTAAACCTGCGAAAGAAAAGTAGTCTTACAATTATACGACGTTTATGTATACAGTAATGACTACTTTAAGCTTGAAAAAGCTCTCTGCTATTTCAGGAAGTTGTAGTTGCTTGTCAGAATATGACGTGACCTAGCTAGACATTGTGTACGTCCGATTATACACGCGAGCCGCCAGCGACAAATAAGTTTTTCTCGTGGTAAAGTGATGTACATTCCCTCAGAAGAAAATAACCTCGAGATAACCAACAAGCGGAAGTTACAAAGCGTTCCCTATGAAGATTACGAGAAATACGCAGGGGGACGATTATGGAATAAAGTTTGCACATGATACTTTCAAGTACATCACTTTGCTGAAAATACGTATTATTACGTTTTTGAGTAAGCAAATGTACGTCACGCAAATGCGTAAATATGTAAAATTGACATGTGTTGTAATATATGAGAGCTAATAGCACTTCATATTACAAACAAAATAAGCCTGAATGTTTTTTTTCCTTACCGTGTGTTTCACTCAATTAAATTCTTCGCGATTGCGATTTTGCCTTTGAAGTAATTTGCTCGGTAATTTGATTTTACTTATAAACAATTATTCAAAATTTATTTATCTATAAACTTATAAAAGAAAAAAAGGAAATTTTTTTGCTACAGATCAAGCGACAGTAAGCGCATCCGTCGATTCGATTTTTTTCTGAGTTTTGTTCTGCTCAATTAGTCACTATAAAACTATTTTTGTTAACACTTGCATGAAAATGTATACCCATTTAGATGGTCTAAATGGTCATTTCGAGAGTAACTGTCAAACCTGTACAGTAATGATCCATTACTCCACAGAAAGAAGTTCAGAAGAAAAATTTTCAAAATATGTTGGATAGGGCACGATTTAAAATATGCCACTATTTCCATTCGCCCAGCTATATGAACAAAAAAGAGCCTGCGCATGACATGCACTAGAGAAGAGTATTAGAAATTGCCTATATCACCTTTTGTTGCACAAAATATTATTTACTTCTACACTATTAATACTTTTTTCTGAGATATTCGCAAGTTTCATCATCATTTATATAGGAAATTATAGCTCTGGACCCATTTTTTCAGTTAAGGTTTACTTTTATTTTAAAAATCAAGATTGATAACACAAGAATTTTCGTTGTACCACTTACCCAACTTTCATATACGTAAAAAGGGTCCTTGCATGTCCTTGTTTAAAAAATAAGATGTGTAACACGAGAAGAAAAGCCATTTCAGAGTCAGGTAAGGTGCATAGCAGTATTATTATAGTGTATTATCGAGAATTTTTTTTTAAAAAGTTTTTCGTAAAATTTTAGAGATATTTTTTAAACAACACGTTTTTATGGATGAAACGATTTTTGCTCGAGAATATAGACATTTTATGCTCTACTAAATAAACTTTGTCTGATTTAAGTTTAATTTTATCCATAAAAAACACGGAAATATCGAAAATCCACCATAAAACACAAACGAATCATCAATAAATCTTAAATAAAGGATTCTTTTCCCGATTTTGAAGTAAAAATACAAAAATATAGATTGAATTTCATTGATATATCGACGGAGTAGTTACAGTATATTATTACGGTATACATACAGCAGGTATATCCATACGAACATTTTCTAAAAACACGAGATTCGAATTCCAAACATTTCCAAACGTATTTCTAACGTGTTTTTATATAACAAAATTTTACTATTAGAAAGCTTTCTCTTGCCGGAGGAAGCAAAATTGTAATAATCAATCTGCGACCTCAATTGATAGCAGTTTGTGGCAATCCTTTAAAAATTGCGATTTATGTAAATATTTTATATCAAAGTCATTTCTTATTGATCACAAGTTTTAAGCACATTGTTACAGAAACAGTGAGTATTGGGATTACTGGTATTTATTATATCTTTTATGGAGGTAGGGCTACTTTTTAGTATAAGTTAATGTTTTCTTACGCTTTCGTACGTGTTAAAAATATCCTTTATACATACCAAGCAATTATGTGTATAAAGCTTTTATATTCAAGAAAAAAATCGATTTAATCCTTTGCGTACCAAATTTCGACAACTGATAAAGTCCAACATTACCCATTCGTTTATTGTCACTTAATTAATATTTGATCAATAAAGATTATCAGCAATCCAGCCAGATTTTCCTTTATCTTGATTGTTCTCGCAGGTTTTCGCGTGGTAAGTATAAGAAAGCACGTCGTCGCTTAAGAGCTGCATTCCTAGAATCTCTGTTCGGTCGTTTCGTCGACTCTCAGTATGCTTGAACGCGTGCGCGCCCTTCCCTGAGTCTATATATGTATATATGTATTGCTGGTTTAATTTTGTGTGACTATCAGGGAGGAGATGCGGCAGAAACATCGGTATGCACGCATTTCGTTGTAAAGTTTCCCAACTGCAGCAGCAGAAGCTGGAGCGTATTCGATCAGGAAATGCGAGAATTCTCGACGTTCTTCCTTATACGAGGAATTTCTCAAATGAATCCAATTTGTTATAGTCAATTTATTTCTTTTTGCTCCTTCGCTATTTTTCACTTATCTCATCCCCTTTATCTTTATCACGTTTATATATAAACGCTATACGCAATAATGTATAGTGAAAGAATTGGATTGGACTTTTTTTAACGACATGAGTTATTACGTGTCTTTATGAAATATTACTTATAAATGGTATTATGTATAAAATGTATTAAATTGATTGGATTGGAGACTGTATAAAAAACCATTTGAAATAACAACTGGACTAATCAAATATCGAGTGAAGAATTTTATAAATAAAGTAGCAGTCGAAACTGTGATAGTAATTACAAAAGCGGATTACATTATTTATAACACAAGTAAATTCAAAGGAACACACGACCGTCTTCTGTGTTCCGCACAAGTTTCTATTTAATCGTTTTCGAGAGTCCAGCAGTAAACCGCTGCATGTATACACATGGATATGCAAAATGGATAGGACGCAGTTAGTAAATGTTTGAGAACTGCTTGCTATATATAAGTTGTGAAGAGGCCGGTTTGTAAACTTTTGTGGGTGTGTCTCCTCTAATGTGCATCTATATCTAAACTCTCCTCTGCCCCTCGGAATATGCCGGTCGAGAAGTATAACATAACTCGGTCGAGATGAGCTCGAAAGAGAATCGATATATCGACAAGAGTATACTTAGTTCTGCTGTTACTTGTTTAGAGGAGGTGCCTTTAAGCGAAGTACATATAAATAGAAAAGAAAGAAAGAACGAGTACACGTCGACATCGTTCGTCGCGAATACCGGGAATTAATAATATTGCGAATCGAAGTCTCAATATAAGAAACGAATGAAAAATATTTCCGAGAATGAAATCTGATATTTTTTTCACATTACGTTAGGTCACTAACGTTTACATGAAAAAAAATATATAAATACGTCCACGCGTTGAAGGTATATAGGCTATCGTGAAATATCCTAAAATAGGTTCTCTCAAACAAAGAATCTAAAAAAAAGTCTTGACACGAGAGCGCAATATAAAATACAAATCAACGATAGATGCCCACACAATATTTTTCTCGAATCTATTAAAATCCAATCAAGCAGCCGACACTGCAATCCAGAGCGCGCGCGTCATCTGCGAGTTTTGCGAGCACATGCCACGTAGTATAGTATATATATACATATATACAACAGTCGAGAGTTGGGAGCGAAAGAGTGAGTAAAACAGAGCAGAGCGAGCGAGTGAGAGAGAGAGAGCTCAAAAAATCAATGGCGTGCCATGGAGGGCTCGTTCCGCGCGCGCCACACAATATTCGCCAGTGTCGCCCTGCGGCGGCAGCGGCCGTGTATCTCCCCAGGGAAATTGCGGGCCACCCATCGAGATTTACTTTGCTGGACTCGTATAGCCGCGTTTCGTCGTTCTACACTATATACACACACACATACACACAGTGAGAAATTCGGAACAACGCTGATGCTCTCTTCTTCCTTCGCGTCGTCGTCTCTCTGTTCATTCGTGTTATAGGCGCGCAGTATTAGTATCAGTAGTGTCGTTTCGCTGCCGCAATCTTTCGAGAGAGGCGGAATTCTTGGAATGGTATATAAACGTGTAGGAAATCTGTTTTAATTCGCCTGTTATTAGAGGGTTCAGAAAATTAATGAAAAATTTTTAAAATAGGAGCACACCTTTCTAGCATGATTTTTATTGTTCATTTGTGTCATACGATTTAGAAAAAACCATTGGAACACGAGAAAAATGCTTTGTGCACTGTTTTATCGGTTATTCAAATTCAACGAATTGTAGCCATTGTTCAAGGGCATGTACTCAATTCCTGAGGGTGCAAACAGAAAATCCATATACTTGTAGGATGAAACTACGGGAAAAGAGCTTAAATTTGAAAAAAAAAGATCGTTATAAATGGTTTAGGTAAAAAGTGATCTGTGATTGAAAATAGCGAAAAATTATGCAAATTTTGGGATTTTTCAAAATCAAGTAATGCGTCACTTTTTTCATGATTTTTCTATATTTTCCATCAAAAACAACTTTTTACCTAAGCAACCATTTGTAACGAATTTTACTTCAAATTGAAACTCTTTTTTGCATATCCTATTATAAATAGGGATTTTCCGTTCGCGCCCTCAGGAATTGAGTACATGCCCTTGAACAATGGCTACTTTTCGCATAATTTGAAGGGCCGTAAAAACAGTATCGCATTGCATTTTTCTTGTACATCGTACAATAAAATTAAAAAATAATCGGACTAGAAAGGTGTGTTCCCATTTTGAAATTTGCCATTTTTTGACCTCTTTATCCGTACTGGGCGCATCTGCCCTCCTAAAAAATACTGTTGGGTGTGCAAAGCACAGCGATATTTTGTTCCTTGTATAATGTCGTTCAATTGAATTTTTGAGCTTACAAGATAAGGGTTAAAAAGTTGAGTTAAATTTTGAACTGCACTGAATTTTTACTTACTTAAGGCCTATTTACTATTACAAAATTTTCGGGATTGAATTTATTTTCCATGTATTATGTGCGATATATAAATGATCATTTAATTAATCGATATAGAAGCCAAACATATATTTTTGCAGAATTTTACTAGATTTTCAAAAACTTGTCCGCAGTTGTACAATATTACAAGATATAAAACTTTATTTTATAGCATTAATATATCTGATAGTGTAATAGTATGTTATACACCAAGGGAGCAAAAATCTGGGCTATCCATTTTTGCTCTTTGGTGTATACGATATTTTTTAGCACAGTGTGCCTTAAATAAACATTTAACTCCAAGCGCGCCGGGAGATAAACGTTGATTTAAGTCACACTGTGCTAAAAACAGAATTTATGCATCACATGCCAAAGCTTTATTTTTACGCAAAGATTTTTCCGATTTCTTGATAGCCAATATCTTAGGTTCAAGCATTACTTGTTTCGTAATTTGTCAAGAATATTTTTTTTAAGAATTATCAAGCTAAAAATTTTTACTTCTAAAAAGGGATCACAACTATCATCATCAGAAAATTTATATTTTCTTTGTCACTTAAATTTTCTTATCAAAGCATTATATACATAGTTTTTAATTTGTCAAGAATATATTTTACATTTTTAAGCGCATTGTTAAAGTTAAAGGTCTAATTTTCTTCGAACATTTCGTGGTGGAAGTAGTTGTTCGCGGTCTAATGCGCGTTTTGAGTCTTTTTTTACGGTTTCGGCCTGACAAAATAGGTCGAGTTCGTCTTTATTGTCAATCTTTTGCTGTTGTTGCTGCGGAGGTGGAGATATATGCATTTTCGATACTTCGTCGCACATTTTATTTATGCGCCTCTTGATGGTTCTCATTATACGTTGCTGTGGAGGGGATGATTTAATTTGCAAATTGTCCTGTAATTTCTTCGACAAAGAAGAAACAGGACTTTTTGATGGGGGTTGGATTACACTTTGGTTGTCCATTTTGAATGTACTGTCTTAATACTCTGGAGTACCAAACACAACTGATAGCTATCATGGTTGAGGCGATATTTATATTCGTGAAATGGATGGTGGGGTGTCAATACATGGTCGGGGTGTCCAATTGAACACATATGGATGGGGTGTCAACTATGTTTGAGATATTAGAATTACAGGTTTGAGTACATGGCTTGGAGCCGATAACTCTTAAGGAAGGAAAAAAAAAAGAATTACAGGTTATTTTTGAAACTTTAATTTTTCGTCTTCGAAGTATTTCTATAAAAACCTCTCATAAAAAGTAAACTTTTGACCGGTATAATTATAGTTTTTATTGTTTTCCAAAATTTTGATTATAATATTTTCCCAATAAAATATCTCTTCAAAGCTTAATTTGTAATCGATTTTTATCTATATTTAACTGTAAAATCTTTTTTTTAATAATTTATTTGCTAAATGATTGCATATCAGTTGTTGTCGTTACCATCATCCTAGATTTTGGTTTTCATAGTAGCTTTTATTTATTTAAATTTATTTATTTAGTATATTATTATTATTTATTACTTTTATTTATTTAGTATAAATTTACATCAAGTTATATCCATATTTACTTGATGTAAATTTATACTGGTCAATAAATAAAAGTTACAATAACAATACCTGACAATTCATTCAATGATTTCATAACTTTTTAAACGTGAAATTGGAATAATAATACAAATATACAGATGTATGTATATGCAAAGATTGGACTTTTGATACCTGAAATTAAAAAATAACAATTCTGAAAAACGAGTAAGGTGGAAGCTCCGCACCAGTAATTCAGTAATTGGTACCAACCGTGCAGCTGTAAGGTAGACTACCAACATTACAAGCATTTACTGTTTGGCTTCGTAGTTGGAAACATACCCGTTGTAGGTTATAGTAGGGGACGCTACCATCTCACATTCGTTTCGATCCTTGAATGAGTTACTCGCTTTAGCGTCATAGATCACTATTATTTGTACTGATTTAGGTACTATTAATTGTTCTGAAAACAACGTCGGATTGTTATCCCGTGATTACGAAAAATCCGATACGTCGAATATCGCCTATAAGTGACAGTGTTGGAATCAATGTTTTGCAATTTGTGAGTGTTGGAATATCGCATCAGTAGAATGTGATCTTACTGTGCTAGAATTTTTTACAAATGCAAAAATCAGTGGCCCATACACCATCAGAAAATAACTCAACGCCAAGCTCTAGTGGAATTCTGGATTAATCAATAGGGTGCCGATGCTCTCGAACAAGATAAAAAGGTGTCTATTAAACTGTGATGTTGCTGAGTGCATTTTTTAAGTGCTTCTTCTTTTTTTTTAATACTTGAGTATATCAACTAAATGCTTGTGTAATAACATGTCTTTTAGGTCCCGACGTAAAACAAGTGTTTATTGTTTATAACCGCCTTAACATCGTCGATTTTGAGCAGTCAATTGAAGTTGAAGCAGTGCAATCAAAAAGAGGTCAATTATTTTTGCTTGGAATATACTTACATTCAATAGATTTATCTTCAGGTAATTAGCTTATACTGAATTTACGTGAAATATTAAATTAGTTTTGAATAAAAAGCGTAACGAGCATCTGAATTGTTTGTAGGCTAAAACTGCGAATGCCATCAACCGTTTCAACGCCTCGTGCAGCTTAGCTACTACTCGACAGGACAGCGAATTTTGAATTTTGCCGTTGCACCGAGTCTGTTAGCAACGCCGGCGGCCATTTTTTGTTCAACAAGTGTCAAGTATTATTGGTTATGTTTTGTTAATGTAAACATTCCCGGTTTATTGATGTGTAGGTACTGATTTTGTTCAGCTATTTTTCCTGTATTCGCTAAATTTTGTACAGAGAAATAGTGCATCGATGAAAGTCTAATAATAATTATGCAAAGTTACAGCTTCTCAAAGATACAATCTTCGCTAATGACACTCACATCAAGATTATACATTTAAGAAGGAATTCATTAATAAAACAAACATGGATTCTTGGGAAGCTCTCATTATACAATGGGTCAACTGTTTGCACGAAAACTCAAATGACTATATTCGTAACATCGAAGAGTTGAAAGATGGAAGAATTTATTACAAATTAATTCACAAATTAAAATCACTGAGTTCTAAAGAGTACAGTGATTGTCAAAAGGATATGGTTTTCGAATTTCTAAAAGATGAATATCCAAATTTTGTCTGCAATAGTAAAAGCGATGTAATAGATAATTTGTGTATTGGATTACTTATTTTGTCCAGACTATCGTTGGAACCAGTCTTTCATAAATCCTTATGTGTGAATTTAAGCTATGATTTGCAGATTAAAATAAAATCAATTCTAGAAACTATTTATGCATTAGGAAAAAATGTAACTGCAGAAGAACTTTGTAAAACATTTTCTCTTTCTGATAAGACTGATTTCAAGTCTTTGTCAACGAGATCAAAACGTATCTTGGAGGAATTTTTAAATTCTCCCGTAGTCAGATCTGTACAGAGTGAAAAGAAAATGTACGAACAAACAAGACACATAAGACATTTACGAGCTGACATTGAAACTCTGCGTTATGAAAAATCTGAACTTATAGAAGATATCAAAGTTCAAAAGAAACAGATAGATGAATTACAAAATAAGTTACAAGAAACATCATATGAATTAAAACTGCTCAGAGCAGACAATGCTGCGCCAAAAAATTATGATTCTTCTCAGGACGAAAAAGATTTAAAGTCGATTGAATTATCTTACAAAAATGAACTGCATAGTTTGGAAAAATACGTAGCTGAGCTACAAAATGACAATTGCAAACTTCAAGATGAAAAAAATGATTTGTTCAACGAAATGAAATTGTGCAAGACAAAGTGTCGTACTATAGAAGAAAAGAATGCAAATAATGATCAAATTATTGAATCCATGTTGCTTCAAATAGAGAAGAAAGATGATGAATTGACAGAATTAAGAATGAGATACGAAGAGTTGAGAAATTATTTGAAAGAAAAATCAATGCAATTGAGTAATCAAAGTTTTGAATTTGATGATAGAATGATTTCTGAAACATCTTTTAATAGAAGTGAAGCATTAAGTTCCGTAATTGAAATCCAGTTGCAAGATACTAAAAAAGATCTTGCTGTCATGCAAAATACGTTCAAAAACATAAATTCAGTATTTACAATGGTGATAGAAGAGTATGTTAAGCTGAAGAGGGATTATGACATTTTGTTTTCTTCAAATGTAAAAATAAAACATGTTGAGCAATTAAAATGTGAGAAATGTGAATTAAGGGAAAAGGAAGATCAAAAAGCAGTCAGAGACAATGAAAATATTGTTCCCCTAGAACCACAGGATGTCATAAAGGAGCAGTATGTTGTTGCAAAACTGAAGAGTAACAAACAGATCATTAGAAATGAAATGAAATTGTCATTTGCAGATATCTTCAAAGATAATTTGAGTAATAGGAATAATTCGACTCTTGTAATGGAATTTGTAAATCAATCTGATAGATTGAAAGGAATCAAAAGATTGAAGAATAACATATCGTTTGTATTGTCTAAAAATAAAAACGAAGATTTCTCTGTATGCAAGGATACATTTTATAATTCTAATAATCTCACAGAAAATAATGAAGACTTAGAGAAATCAAAAACATTACAGGTGTACAATGAAAATAAAAATATAAATTTCGTTGACAATAATAGCATAATAGTAAAGTTTTGTAAAATGCTTCGTCAAGAAAGCTGGAACAGTCAATTATCAGACTTTGTAAAAATTTTAAATCAATTCATAAAGACAGAAGCAGGTGTAGTAGCTGATGAAAGCGATGAATTGCACAAGGTATTCAGTAAATTTTTAGATTATAAAGAACCAGTTGATACTCATGATACTCATGTTAGCAATGAAACTTTACTTGAAAGTATTGAAATGAAATGCTCAAAAGATACTCAAACAGATGATGAATGTAACAAACTTTTATCATTTTATAAAAGCAATATAGAATATTTGCAATCACTTTGGCTTACGTTGAGTGAATCGGCATTTCATACTTTTAAAATTCACAAAGTATTATTATTTTTAAACAAAAATTGGAATTTAGTCTTGGAATCATCAAAGGATGTTATTGATAAGTCAAAAGCTCAACCCGAATACAAAGAATTGTTAGAAAAGAAAGATATTATTGAAAGGGAACTGAAAAATGCACATTGGAAAAATTTGGAGACTTTATCTTTGAATCTTATCAGTTCAGTACAGTTTGTGACCCTTTTGAGTAACACCAGTGACTGTTTACCAGGTAATAATGAAAATCTGGAAGACTGGTTTTCGAGTCAATTATCAAGTTTCAACTTAAAGAATTGTGAAAAATTAAAGGCAGAGCACCAAACTTACATTGCAAGTAAAATTATCAAAATTAAAAGGAGAATAGATAATTATCATTATTTGACAAAGTTGATTGAGAAAAAATGCACTCTTTCTTCTACAGAACCTACAGTTTTAGATGACAAAGAAAACAAAAATTCAACAGATAAGAAATCTCTTAAAGACGAAGACATAAGTCAATCGCGACAATTTCAAAATTATGTAAAAGATATACACGAAAAGTATGAGTTGAAGCTTGAAAAAATGAAAGAAAAAATGAAATCCGTGTACAATAATCAAATTAGCGCGGTTAAGAAAGAACAAGAAATGTTGGCAATGAATAAACTAGAGGCCTTACAGACGAAATTTGAATATCAGTGTCACAATCACACAGAAGAATTGAAGAAGTACAATAACCATATAAGCGATTTGACTAAGCAACTCTGGGACGTCGGTGAAAAATTAATTATAGAAAGACAGAAAAAAGAAGAGGCTCTTCAGAAATTGAAAGAAAAGATTAAAAGCGATAATATTACAACCCAGCATCCAAAGTCGATTAAGCACGATCAAGAAAAGTACGACGAGTCTATAGTCAAAACAGAAAAAGCCGCCAACGCTTTGCAGTCGATTGAAAATACGTCAGTCCATAAAATGCAAAGCGTCAGGGGTTTCCAGATTATGGGCAATGCTTTCAAAACCGAAGACGAGGAAGGAGAAGTGTTCGATACGACTTACCTTGCTGACATGCAGGCTTCTAGAAACAGTATATCTTCAGCTGACTTGAACAGATTATCGATACTACAAATGCGAAATTCAAAATGCAAGCCTCATTTGAAATCATCTTATCCCGGCGAACTGCAGATCGCCCCTGTGCCTTTCTCCGAAGATGAGATCAAGACTGGTTCTACTTCGGAAGAAGTATTCAATGACAGTTTGAGTCAAAGTTTATTGACTGGTAAAAAAGTCAAACGAAGTAATCGAACGCGTACAGGCACGGAAACTCCGCGAAGGAGTCGTAGATTCAGTAACATCTTTCGGAAGCCTCGCTTATCCATGGATCGCAAATGATTAATGAGTCGGTAAAATGTTTTGTCAGTTACCATTCTAAAAGAGAAAAATCATGTCAACAGGTGATTTTAAATTGTTAATAAGTTACAACACTCGCACGAACGATTTCTTCAATTCTAATGTTGGAAAACAAACGTATGTAAAGAACAAAATTAGTATATGTAAATAATTGTGAAAGAGAAATAATTTTAATTTTGCAAAATTTTTTAGACGAGGTTGCATTTTGATCTAGCTGCACAAACAAGTGGCTCCTAATGGTAAGACTGACTTAGGAGAAAAAAGTGATCGCAAAAATAACATTACTCATTGGCACAGTGATTAATATACAGTTCGCGCCAATCAGATTATTCGAATAAAATACATGCATTATTTATACCTAAGTTTTTCGGCGATGTAATCGAAAATCTGTTTTTATTAGATCAGCAATATTATATATTAATAACTAATTTAGGACGAGAATAATTTTTCTACTTTGTTGGACTATTTGCCATATTTCAAAATAAAGCTTCTAATAATTTTAATCGTGAGTGAGTTTGCTATATTGTACACTTTAGCATATAATTTTTTTAGAATACTTCAAAATTCAGCTTTAAAAGAAATGCGTACTAATTGATTTAGGCAATGCAATTTTTTAAACATTTTATAATTAGACCGCCAAGTTTTATAATTTTATAACATAGTTGCAATAGAAATAAGTTTACTGTAAATGTAAATAGAAAATGACTTCGAAATAAATTTATGTGTTGGTAAGACGTTCTCAATATGCCACGAAATATAATAAATAATGTAAGCCTAACATTTTTTTATAAATCTTAAAGTTTTTATCTTGAAATTGATGATATTTTTAATCTACAAATGGTATCGTAACGAAAGTCTCGATGTGGAGCTTAATTTCAATGTAATCGTTGTCTATGGTCTGCGTATATATCAAAGTCAACAATATTATCTCGATTGACGTTGATGGTGTTCATGGAATCTTTGACCCTTTGACACACTGCGAAAAATTGCAAAAACGATTTTAAGGCTTTAATAATGCATGGAAATTCGTAATTAGGCATAACAATGTCATAATGAATTTGAGTCCACATTGCTATATCATTGTTAAAATGCGGAAAAAAGACATTTCGATTTTTATATTGTACATATACATTGTACGTTATATACAATTTAGCTGGTGCTAACCAATTGTTTTACATCGAATTTATACATGTTAACACGATTAATAAAAGTTTATGACAATTTAAAAGTCAATATGTTGCACATTAATTTAAAACCTTCAAATGCAATAAGATTCCGTAGAAATAAATTCATATACCAGTATTCATTAACATTATTTTTATTGGAAAATTTTGTTTCTTCAACACGTGAGAAATACAAATGGTACAAAGACTTTCAATCGTTGAAATTTGGTTTCCTGTCGGATTATATATTCAGAAGGCGTATAAAGGTAAAAATCTGTTGCGCCATAATTGCAAGATGTATAAAATTTGTTTTACATGAGGAAAATACAATCTGTCGTATTCACAGCCATACCGTTTATTTTTCGTTAAGATGATTGTTGTTTAAAAATTAGTTGTATTATCCCAATTAAAATCAGTATACGTATATATAATGGCAATCACAGTTATTAAACGACGGACGCTTACAAGTAACAATAGCCTTGATTTTGCAAACACCATTCAGGCTCCAAACTATCGGCGAAAATGCCTCGCTGTACAAGTCTTTCACGATGTCTCAACATTCGCTGCTCGGCGTGAATCCACGATGAGGTCGGGTCAGACCACAAACGTTCGGCCATCGCAGCCGAACGAGGCCACAATCGAGAATCTACGGATGTGCTGTCTACCTGTTCTGACCACAAAGCTGCTTCTCCACCTATGAGTAAAATATATAGTTGTATATAAAATCCTGTTGATAAATCTATTTCGTGAACGATCAAAGTTTATATTGTACCCAAAACCAAGTGCTTGTACTGTTCAGAAAATCCTTGGCTCTTCAGCATTTTCATGGGGGAATTTTCGTAGACTTTCTGCCATCCTTTGTACGGGGCACACCAATTGTTACCCTCTCCAACCCAAGCACCGAAGCTACAACGAATCAGAAATCGCAATGTAGGTTGAAACTGAAAATTTGGCGAGATGAGTTTACAATTATAAAAATCTTACCCGCAGTCGAGATACAAAGCATCGTAATTCGAGAAAATGACTCTAAAATTATTCTTGATCAGTCTGCCGATCGTAGCGTCGGCTCCGGTGGTCCAAATTTGGATAATGTACTTCTTAGGATCAAGGTGTTTGAGGTTCTCTTCATTCGTTAATCCGCTTGTCCATAAAACAGCGTCAAGTTCCTTTCCATTGTTAGCTTTCGTCAATTTATCGTAAGCTTTCGACTGGAAATGATCCCAAAGTTGATAGAAGCTTGACTCGGACAAATCCCAGCCCTTTTGGGTCATCCAGTCCTTGATTATGTCGGACGAGTTCCAGCAGTTGATGTTGACTTCGTCGCCACCCATGTGGAAGAAATCAGGCTCGAAATCGCGAATCATGTCAGTGAAAATGCCTTCGAGAATTTCGTAAACTTTTTCACTCGTCGGATTCAATTGTCCACACGGAGGCTCAACGCAGTAACGCTGCCACGGCTCGGCTTTGAAACAGACCGTCGTGTCGTGTCCCACCTTGAGTACGACAACAATTATTAAAATTTGAGATAAGAAAATTATGGTAATAGATTGAGAAAAAAATGTCTCACCCATTGCCATCCTTCGCCAACGTGAGCCGGCGCGTCGAACTCTGGCAAAACTCGGACGCCTCTAATGAGTCCAAATTTAACGATTTCCTTGATATCCTGCTCGGTGTAAATCTTATCAGGCGTGTAAGCGCCGTACTTGGAAAAGTTGGGCCAGGTACGACTGACGTAGGGAAAACTGTGCGAGTCGGTTATGTGCCAATGGAAGGTGTTCATTTTGGACATGGCCATGGCTTCGATGGTGCGCAAAATCGAGGCTTTGTCCATGAAGTTTCGAGCGGTGTCGAGAAGGATTCCACGGTATGGAAAAGCTGGTCCATCTTTGATGAAAACGTCCCGGGCGATTTTCAGATCTCCGTATAAATCGTCGTAGACGATCAGTTGCGATAGGGTTTCCAGGGCATGTCGCACTCCAAAGTAACTTTGTCCACTTACATCCGCAATCAGCTACAATAATAATTAATTATAAGACAAGATAACACAGAAACTAAGGATTCGTAAAGAAAAATAAATACCTGTCCATCCTCTTGCTGGTGAATCGCAATCGTGTAAGCTTCCGACGTGTCCAGAGTAAGTTTCGCCGACGTGACGTCCAACTGCGAGTCGACATTGATACTCAAACCATATCCATTTTTTATTGCCTTCGAACCGTATAGACCCTTAACATTTTCTTTCAGTCGGTTCACGTTTTCCTGCAGAAGTTGACCAACGTTGCTGCGCAAGTCAATACCTCTCAGGACGATGTTGTCCGGATCGAGTCTAGCGACAAAGTTGCCAAAGGACATGTGACCCGTTGGCTTTGGCCAGATGGCTCCAGCTTCACCGCAGAACAATTGGCAGACGCTCAAAGCCAGTGGACTCGTCACGTTCTCCGTGATTTCGGCCTTCTTGCAGAGACCCCCATCGCAGTGGTAATGCCAGGGAGAACTGAAATTATATTTTATTTCTTAGTGTATTATGCAAATAAAGTAAAATCGAGAAATAAGGATTTTCTATGTATCGCAGTGCAGTGCGTGTGATTATTACTGCCAATCATCATCGCTATATTATATGCTCCACTTTGAGAGATCGTCAACCTGCTCTCTGCTTTCACCAGTATATAATATGTGCAGGCGGTATTGAACATTGTATGGGTATATTCCAAGAAACTTAGCTATGAGTCTAGACGGACTTATGAATGTATATAACTCTCGGCCGAGTTGCGATAAAAAGAAAAGAAAAAATAAGTGTCTCTCAGGAATTAAATTATTTTATACGTGTAGGAAACTTTCCACAAAACATGTCAGTTAATTTCGTCCTTTATCAGTTGATTCCAAGTGGTTCCATTAGCAGTATCAGGACTATTCGATGAGACGGGATTCCAATGTGCTTTGTTTTGCGAGATAAAAATGTTATTGAAAATCAATCGGTATTCAAAAACACGACGTGCTTCAACGTGCTTGTAAAAAATTAGCATATATATGATGTAAAAAAAGAATTCTTTTTCTCTTTTGTTGGATACAGCGACGTTAGTCCGGCTGAAGTATACAGTTAATTTTAAATATTCGAAGCTCCAAACTGGTTCTAAGCGTTCAAAAAACACCTCAACTGAATCCATCGAACTGTGTATACAGCGATTTTAATGAAAAAGATTACAAAACCGCGTTATCTGCAAAGTTCCTTAGATAAAAAAAAGAAGAAAGGTGCGAGTAAGAACATTAATATAAGTATATATTCTTTACCTTAGGGTCTCCTCGGCAGAGCCGGAGAAGAACCTGAGCAGTAGGGTGACCAGTAGTAGAGCTATCATCGCGGCTGCGAGACAACGAGGACTGCGGAGCCGCCTTCCGCAAAACGATTTTATTGTGCGCGCCTTCATCGCGGCGAGCCCGAGCCGCCGCCGCAGTACACCTGGGCGGGGGAAAACGGGTCCGTATTGCTGTTGCTGGTGGTGGGGTCTCGACGCTGCTCATTAGCATCGGAATCCCGAAATTTTTCTCTCTTTCTTCCTCACCGTTATATATGCTGTATATTGGCGCAAAATGTGTGTATATATACAGGCGCGAGTTCAAAGCCCTTCGTTTATATATATGCTTGTTCAAGTTTTCTTATTCTTGCTGCTCTTTACTCGCGATTCTGCATTGGTGATAACTTCTGACTTTGCAATCTGAAAATTACTGGATATTTCAGCGATTAAGCGGTTGTCTTCTGTATATTTAAAAAAGATCATAATAGCTGTGTTGAGTTTAAATTTCAACCTTTTTCTTTGTGAGTTCTTGGCGAAATTCACGTACTTTCTAAGATTATAATATTATCTATGTATTAACTGTGTGTGATTCACTCATTACGTCATTGGTTTAACAGTTTTCTTTCTTCTAGATTACGTTTTTTTTTTAGTTTAGGTGCATCCTTTTATTCATCAACAAGATTAAGTCTGTTTACTACATCTAATTATTTTTCTAAGTCTACTTTTACATCAGGCTATTCTTGAAAATTGCAGCATTATTCACTTATGTGTACAGCTAAAAATGTAAGAATTTTGTTTTTGAGTTCCTTATCAATACCTTTTCAAAATCAAACAAGTATTATATCTGTCATCATTCATTTTTGAATCATTCAAGAATCAGACAATTTAACCCAATAACTTTCACAGCAATGACGTGAATCAATTAAAAATATTTATGATCCAAGCATGAATAACAACAGTTTGTTTGCGCATACAGACTTTTATACAAAGATCAATAAAAAAGTATATGGTATAGGTAGCATCAAAATTAACTTTTTATAAAGATGAAATAAATATTATAGTAGGTATTTTTCCTTCTTGTTAAGCTAGTCACCGGATATTACAATGACGATTAAACTTAGAGCGAGGACGATTACTTGACTGTGAACGATTTTTAATTTATAGCAGGTACCTGCATTATATGACTGTCATATCAATAGTCTAACAGGTTAATTTAATTAAGCAGTCGAGCATACAGAAATTTACGTTCGTGATAAGGCCGCACATGTTTCTCTGTCTAAACAACTTAAAATCCATTATTAATCTTTATTAATCAATTTCATTTTTTGGAAGTTCAACTGCAGCTTAAATAATTCTACTCAATATCAAGATTATGTATGACTGAAACGTAATTTTCTTACAATGTGGAAAATATAGATAAAGATCTGCAAAGAAAAAGAATTATAAGTATTACCTTATATCTAAATTCCTTGGAATCAATTATCTTGGATGAATTTCTATGTAGTAAGCATAATTCTAACAAAGTATGGGATTTGGAAAAAAACTTGAGTTGCAGCTTTTCAGTGAATTATATTAATTATCTGCATTAAGAATAAAATCATAAATTTATTTGCCAAAATAGAGAATCATTAAAAAATTAATTTTTTTTGAAGTCAAGAAAAATAAAATCTAGTTATCCAATTAAACTAAATTAAATCAAAGTATTACAGCAGTGTTACTTTGACTTTATGAATAAGGGAGGAGTTGATAAATAAAATTGCGTCTCATTATTAAAATAATGATGGAAATAAATGTGCCAATAGGCAGAATGTGTAGGACTGCTTTTCGAACAAACATACATTCAGTTTATCAAACTCTATGTTATTAATGGGTAAAAAAACATGAAAAGTATTTTACATTCATAGTATCTAAACCAGTCCAACACATCCTACCCAGCTGTGGCAACTCATAAAGTTAATATGAACTTTCAAATTATTATTTGTGGAAAATTTGTATAAATATACATGAGTGCATAGAAATTCTAATAGAATGATTGACGAATATTAATAAACTTTATGACATAGTTTGTTCAAAAAAAGAAGTAATAACCCATCAGTTCCACAAGATGTCATTTTTGTGATAAATTATCATAGAAAATATTAGATAAATGTAAAGTAACTAAAGTCAAACTAAATATTACATTATTCATCGCCTCGAATTGCTCGATACTTGGCTAGTTCATTTGGGAACACTCGATTCAATTCAACAAGCATATTTGCTTTGAATTTCCTGTATGCATCTATCTTCCCCTTGACTTGTTCATTCTTTGTTAATGCTTTATCTATACAGTCTTTGGTGTACAGTTGAGGATTTCTACCTTGGTCGATATAACTGAAAAAATATATAAATATTTCAGAACGTTATTTAAACATACAAATTACTATAGATTGAAAACCATTAATTTCGAAATAATTGTAACATCAAAAAAATTAATACAGAGCAATTGTGTGCAATCACACATAACCTCAAAACATCGTTCTATCTTAACTTTTACAAAGAAATGCGTCTATTTTTAAACGATCTCGAAAGCACTTGATGACGTGCAGCAACAATAGAACAGGTATATATATACTAACTCAAAAACTTCCAGTGGAACGTGTACGTCTTGAACTTGGGTTTTCAGTTTGTCAATTTCTTGAAGCCCAGTTACCAATCCTTGTCTAAAGAACAAAGTAAAAAAGAAAACAGTTTAATTAAAACGGTTATGCAAATCATGCTCGTGTTTATTTGTATGTATCATAAACAAATATAGAGTTGAAGATAAGCTATAACCCCATTCAACCAATAATGTACGAGAAATATGACGACTAATGCAATAATCGCGAGATCGATTAATACTTACATTTTCTGATTCAAAACATTCTGACCCTGAGGTTGAAAATCACTAACTATGATACGTATTTGTCGGACATTTTCAATAAATAATTCGAGCTGAGTTTCAAGGCTCTCTAACGCAGAAGCCATTTTGTATGTTTACGCTTTACGGGTTAGGTATGTGATATATACTGATAATATCATGTAGGATACCTATATGATAACGGCTTATATATGTATATGCTCGCGAACTCAGTCGGTATAGTAGAGAGTGTGTATTATTCATTTCCCTGCTATACCGACTGTCCCGCACAATTTCAAAAGGGGGATACACGACCGCGCACCAAAAGATGTCGCTACGCGCTTCCACTTGCGAATAATTCAAACTTTTATTTAAAAAAATTAACTACAACCGTTATTATAAATTCTTTTTTTCAGAATAAGGAAATCTCATTTTTTTCACTATCATATCTAGGAAAAGTCGGATAACAGGATTCACCGAGGTAAATAAACAAGACATTAGATTTCAAAGTTTTACTTGCGACGCATTGCATATTTATTTCGCATATGATAACTACCTAATCACATTTATTACACCATACAATACACGACGTGACACTTAGGATAATAATTTAAAACGAGAGCTAGTCGTAGTCGTATATCGATATAATATGCGGCAGCGATCGATTAATTGTTTTTTTTTCCTTTTAGTATAATAATTATACTGATGATATTATACTGTAATTATATCGTTATTATATCCTATCGTAACTAGCATAAAATCCGGAGGTATAAATATAGCACATTCATCGAGTTGTCGCGCTCGCGTGTATATATAATACGCTCTACAAGTTTATAATTCAAGGATGCGCTTATTGGCAAGTTCATCTAAAATTTCCATCTCCGTCTTGTTTTTTTTGCCTTCGTTATTTTCTCCGCTGATCGTCTCACTGATTTAGAAGAATAAAGTCACCTTATATGCAGTCTGTATAAGACCTATTGCATTTGACTCATAAAAGACATACAAGTCTGATGGACCAGAGAAATTAAATTAAGGGGGTCCAAAAGTCAATTCAAATCCAGATTTCGCGCCACAAAATAGCAGACGACGAAAGATACTAATTTGCTTATAACAAATAAT